>JAGFNQ010000250.1:203857-257561 GCA_024364735.1 Boesenbergia rotunda
ACACTGAATAACTTGGCCTTGTTGATAAGGTTAACTCGAAGGAACTAAACCCGTCGCTGAGTCAGGGTGCTGACCGACCGAGCAAAATCGCCAAGTCAGGGCGCCGACTCGATCGAGCAAAATCGCTGAGTCAGGGTGCCGACCCGACGGAAGCAAAATCGCCGAGTCAGGGTGCCGACCCGACCGAACAAATCGCCGAGTCAGGGCGCCGACCGACGAACGAAATCGCCAAGTCAGGGCGCCGACCCGACCGAACGAAATCGCCAGGTCAGGGCGCTGACCCGACCGAGCAAAATCGCCGAGTCAGGGTGCCGAGTCAGGGTGCCGACCCGACCGAACGAAATCGCCGAGTCAGGGGGCCGACCCGACCGACGAAATCGCCAAGTCAGGGCGCCGACCCGACCGAACGAAATCGCCAGGTCAGGGCGCCGACCCGGTCGAGCAAAATCGCCGAGTCAGGGTGCCGACCTGACTGAGCAAAATCGCCGAGTCAGGGTGCCGACCCGACCGAACGAAATCGCCAAGTCAGGGCGCCGACCCGATCGAGCAAAATCGCCGAGTCAGGGTGCCGACCCGACTGAGTAAAATCTCCGAGTCAGGGTGCCGACCCGATCGAGCAAAATCGCTGAGTCAGGGTGCCGACCCCACCGAGCAAAATTGCCGAGTCAGGGTATCCACCCGACCAAATGAAATCATCAAGTCGGATCATGCGCTCGGCCAACCTTCCTTGCTGAGTTAGGATATGGACCTGACCAAGCCACAATCTCAAGTTTGGAAAGAGGTCAGGTTGGAAGATTAATAACACGAGTCGCCCGAGCGCCTGACACTTAGCCAAATTTTCAAGTTGGCCAAAAGGGTTAAACTAAGGAGACCAGGATGAACATCCCGAGCAATCGACAATAAGCGAGACTTTGTCGCGAGGTATAAACGCCGACCTTCGTAGAATGAGCCAAACGATTTGCATAAATAACACATAGCGGGGATCTCGCGCATCACGAATAAAGGGTCGACCTAATGAAGCAACCTAGCCGTGTCCGGATGCCGACCCAACTTAACGATATCCCCGGGTCAGGGCCCCGACCTGGCCCCATGGTGCTTTCGAGTGCGTACGTGGATCCACTTAAACGTTCGACATGGCCGATGTCTTCACAGTTGACCCCTGGCGAAAACTCATCGCCCGACCTGAACGGGTCTACTTCAGTGAATAGAGCGAGTACACCGAGCGGATGACACTTAGAGAAAGCCGCATGCACCACAAACAATCAAATAAAGTAAAGAAAAGGATAAATCGTTCAGAATGAGAAAGATCCCGAGCACATCGCAAAACCGGGCTAAGGAGAAGTCAAATACCAGTACAAAATTTCAAAGGCCGCGAGGCCAAGCATGAGCAAGTCGATAATCAGTTCGAGTAAAAAGATCGGCAGGATAAACTAAGTAAATTTCGGGAAAGCATCTTCGGGGATCGAGGCCTTGATGAGAGTAGGTTTTACTATGTTAGGAGGCAGATCGGCGGGGAGATAGCCGGCCTCTGTGAGCTGCTGTATTGCACCTTTCACCCCGTATATGATCATGCGCGCGGTTCGCGTATACACTTGCCGGAGAAAAGGTGCAGACTCAATATAGGCCACCCGAGCTTGTTCGATCCGGGCCGACTCACCAGCTTTGTAGTCAGCGAACTCCTTCTGCAGGCGAGCCACCTCGGCGTCCCGTTCTTTGAGCTGAGCGCCTTTGGCTGCTGACCCTGCCTCGGTACTTACCAGTTGAGCTTCTAGAGCTTGGAAGGCCTCTTGCTGAGCTTGGAGTTCGACCTCCTTCCTCTTCAAGGTAGTGAGCTCCGTCTCTTTGCTCTGCAAAGTTAGGCGAGTCTACTCATGAGCCGCGCGTACCTCCTGCAGCTGTCGCTGCAGACTCAGGGACTCGCTGGTTTTCTTAGCTAAGTAAGAACGGAGCCTAGCGTCACGAGTAAGGGCAGTCCTCTTCAAAGCCTCGGCTACTTCAAGTTGGGTGGCGAGCTGATCTATCTCGCGAGAAGACGCGGCCAGCACTTCGTGGGAACTCTCCAGTCGGACCTCGCTCTCTGCCAATTGTGTGCGTAGCGAGATCACCTCGGCTCGGAGACGGCTATGGCCCTCGGTGCCGGGCGGGAGAGCATGCTGAGCTAATTGATGTTCTAATTCCTCTACCTTGTATTCCGCCGCCCGACGTTCCCTGGTGTTCTCGACCAGGGCCTTAGTAACGGCCTGGCTAGTGGTCCACAGCTACGCCAAAGCAGATAACCCATGAGATAGGTAAAGAAGATACAAGAGAGGGAAGGACGTACCTTGACCATGTCCATGGCGAAGTTGTCAGCTAAACTGAAAGCACTTCGTCCCTCAGACAGTTGCAGGCCTCTATCCCAGGCCGCCGATAGATGGCCGTGCAGGTTGACTGGTTGGGGCTCCACCCACCGAAGTAAAATAGTTTCCGAGGGGAGCTGCACTTCGGCGGGGACCCGGGGAATGTCTTGCATCGATAGGAGAGCAGTGGCGATTTCTTCGCTGACAGGATCAGCGACAGTTGCTGGACGAGTGGGGGCCGAGCGGGAAGATGGATCCCTGGGCCTAGCTGAGCCCGGACTAGGGAGAACAATCCCTGGTCGGGCAGCGCTGGAGGATGGAGTGGAAGTCACTGGATGAGGAGAAGCCGAGCGGGAGGTGGACAGCCGTATCCTGACCCTCGGCAAAGGAGCTGCTGGATCGGGCGCCGCCCCGGACTGGACTCGAGCTGGCAGGTCAGACGCTACCTCGGGTTGGGCCTGAGCAGCAGGAGTACTGGTGGAGGCGACCTCCCGAGGGCGCTTCTTCTTCTTGGACACCCGGGAGGAGGACTGACCCGCGGCCGCAGTCGGCACCTCGACCTCGGCACGGGCTTCGGGGAGATCTGCCTCGATGCTCTGGGCTAATATCTCCAGCTCCGAGTCACTCTCCGTGCCGGCCGGTCGGGCAACGGATGGGGCCACGGTCACGGGGGGGACGTTCTGACCCGCCAGTAATTCGGCTGCCCGAGTATTCATCTCCTCTTCTTCAGGGCCAACTCTTCGTCGAGAATGGAATCCATCAAAGCCTGGGCTGCAAACCGGAAAAAGTCTTAGTTAGCCTTAAAAGGTCCTTAAGTAGAACGGGGAACTTACCATATGTGCCGGGCAGCCCCGCTGGAATTTGACTCAGCCGACAAATATAGAGCATTGCCTCGCTCAGCAGCTTCCCGACATGGAACCGACGTCCCCCGATTTTAGAGAAGGCTAGTTGAAAGCTAGGGTCAGCACGGTACTTTTTAGGGGCAACAGGATGGACCGGTAACTCTTCTATCCAAGCAGTCGGCCAAGAGGCGGTCGGGATAGTGCTTATGTAGAAAAAATGAGACTTCCACCCCTTATTAGAGGAGAGAACTTTATCCAGAAAGGCCGTGTTCACCCGAGCTTGGAAAAAGAAACAGCCGGGCTCTTGCATTTTGAGATAGTAAAATAGATGGAAGACCTGAGGAGTGAGGGGAACTCGGAAAGACTCGAAGACAACCACGGTACCACACAGAATGCGAATTGAGTTCGGGGTTAGTTGGGAAAGAGGCACTTGGAAATACCTACATATCGCCACGATGAAAGGGTGCAGGGGAAATCGCAGACCGGCTAAGAAGTGATCCTTGAAGACAGTAAAGTAATTCAAGGGGGCTTGGCTGGGTCGGTCGTCCCTAGAGGGGAGGATAAAAGGGTGATCTTCCGGGACGCGGTAGTCATGGCGGAGAGTTTCTAAGGAGCCTAGACTCAAGGTTGACCGGGTAGTGGTATACCATGGCCCGGGGACAGCAGAGGGGCCGGCCATGGGGTCGGACTCAGGAATTAGCAAAAGAAACCTGGGCGGGGAGAAGAGTACCTAACGTTGGAGTTCGCTGTAAAATGCTGACCGCCTACGGCACTGTTGGCTGAGCCTCGAGGAGGTCGGACGCAAGAGAAGGAAGAAGCGAAAATAAGGGTGAAAAAGGTTAAACCGGTGGGCCAACCCTATTTATAGAACGGGCAAAGTCAGGTAGACCGTCGGATGGAGAAGATGAAAGTGGCGGGCTTTGATCTCTACCGTCCGATCAGCGCAATTTTCCACGCATCGAAGCTTCTCGCGAACGCCACATGAAGCCGCGCCAATGACGCCTCGATACTGGAGGCATCCATTCAGTAGCTGACGCGTGGTCAGGAACTGATGAATGATTGCGTGGGAGGTCGGGCGCGCGGAAGAATAACTCGGAGTGTAAAGAACGCTCGGGAAAGCGGAAAGGAAGTCAGGCCGACCGGGCCGGGAGCCTAGTCAGTCGGACTTGACGCCTCCTTCGACTAGACTTGAAGGGGAGGCTTGTGATCCGGGCGAGCGGTTTTTTATCAGAGATGAGAGCACGGTCTGAGAAAAACCCGGTTCAACCCGGCTCAAGGATAACAGAGGCCGGGGCGAGCAGAAGCCCAAGTCGGAATCAGGTTCACCCTGGGCCATGCTCTCAGGGCTGACCGCCCGAAGGTCGAGCGGTCGAGGCTGAGGTCATGCTCTCAGGGCTGACCTCCCGAGGTCGAGCGATCGAGGCTGAGCTCTCGAGGCTGACCTCCCGAGGTCGAGCGATCGAGGCTGAGCTCTCGATCCCGACCTCCCGAGATCGAGCGATCGAGGCTGAGCTCTCGAGGCCGACCTCCCAAGGTCGAGCGATCCAGGCTGAGCTCTCGAGTCCGACCTCCCGAGGTCAAGCGATCGAGGCTGAGCTCTCGATCCCGACCTCCCGAGATCGAGCGATCGAGGCTGAGCTCTCGAGGCCGACCTCCCGAGGTCGAGCGATCAAGGCTGAGCTCTCGAGGCCGACCTCCCAAGGTCAACCGATCGAGGCTGAGCTCTCGAGGCCGACCTCCCAAGGTCGAGTGATCGAGGCTGAGCTCTCGAGGCTGACCTCCCGAGGTCGAGCGATCGAGGCTGAGCTCTCGAGGCCGACCTCCCGAGGTCGAGCGATCGAGGCTGCGCTCTCGAGGCCGACCTCCCGAGGTCGAGCGATCGAGGTTGAGCTCTCGAGGCCGACCTCCCGAGGTCGAGCGATAGGAGATGAGCTCCCAAGGTTGAACGGTCGAGGCCAAGTTCTTGAGTCTCATTCCTCGCAAGGCCCCGTCAAAACTCTCCGTTAAGAGACGTCGTCATCATCTGACGTGGCCACCCAACGTTAATTAGGGGTAGGATCACAGGATGACAGACTGCTGTGTCAGTCTCACATCGCCATTTACTCAGCTTAATCCCTGACTAATCTTTAGTGAGATGTGACATCCCGCACGTGTGAGACCTTTCTCCTTCCCCTATATAAACCCCCCTTGGGCTCCAAAAAAGGGGATCGTTGTTCATTCACAACCACTCCACTGCATTAAGAGCTTTGTTTAGGTCCGACCTCCCAGGCTACAGTAGACCGAGTCAGCTTGGTTAGACCGAGTCATTCGGAGGAGAACCGATCTTCGCTTGTCGACATGATCAAAGAAGAAAGAGGAGATTTGGAGAGAGAATTGGATCACTATATGTTTGATATACCGCGTCATGCGCAGTTTCAGAATCTTGATTCTTTGCATCATTTGTGCCAAACATTAGCCAAAACGACGAAGTCAGTTATCTATCCTTATGGTTGTTTATATAGAGAGGGATCTTGCTCTAGGTATTGATACAGAATTTATCATAAACAAGTTTGATGTATTGAAAAATCGTAAAATACGACTTAAATAAGAATTCAGTGTGTTTCTTTAGTTTTTTTTATTATGTCAAGTTCAAATTTATTTAAAATATTATGCCCACTAGAGAAAATATTGCTGGCTACGCCCCTGGGTATAGTTTGATTCGGGACGATAATTAAAGACCGTTGATAGTATCCAAATGATAATCAAATATACATATATAAAATATCACATCATTCACTGAACATCTAATTAATTTTTTTCACTAAATATATTAAGAACTCATAATAAAAAGTTAGTATCCAACGTGAAACCTACCTACCCTGCTTTAATGTCGATGTGTAAACTTAGTTGAGAGTCATTATCTTATTCATCTCTTGATCTAAACAATAAATGAATGACATGTTTAGAATAATTTTGATGTTGGACTTGATATAGAAGTATTTATGTTTTTCGATATATATAAAATCAGATAAATGAAAATATTTGAATAATTTTTTAAATTAAATAAATAAATGTAAATATATATTTGTTATACTTATTAATATTGAAGCAGAATTATAAATTATTTATGAATAATATTTATGAACAATATTAACTAAAAAAAATTGATTAATCATGGTCATAAATAAATTCTTATCAATATGATCAATAATTACAAGAAATTTTAAAAATAAATAAATAAGTATATATTACCACGTTTAATAATTTATTGAACAAATTTAAAATTATAAAAATTTTAAACAATCAAATCAAATAAGTTTGAATTGAAAATTTAGTAACATCTAAAAGAATTAAATTCAAGTCAAACTTTACTCAACTAGAATTAAATTCAAGTCAAATTTTACTCAACTAGACTCGTAGAAAAGAAATTAAATCAAATTTAAATAATTATTTTAATAACTTAATTCATTTTGACTCGTTTGAACTTAACTCAATTACTCTGTTAAATAAATTTGAACATCACAAAGTCGAACTTGACTTGGTTTAGCTCATTTATAGCCCGATTCCTTTCAACAGGCAAGTCATCCCTCCATCTGTTTGTGATAGATGAGATCTAAGTAACTAACCTTTCTGTTCTATTAAGCATGATGAAAATAGAAAAATATTCTTCTGAGATATCAAAGTAATTTTTGTCTAAGACAAAATAAAGGTTCAGCGGCAAATTACCGAACCTAGTTAAGTTTTCCAAATATTTATAAATTTAAAATTATCAAATTATGTTGTAACCTCTATTTGACTCCTCCATCTATTCATTTATTTTCAATCGATTCGGACATAATTTTCTTTTAACAATTAAACAACTTTATATAAGATTAAAAGATTATTATTTTAATATATTATATTATATTTATATTAGAGGGGTTTATATAATTGTAAAAACTAGACGAATACGTAAAACTTATTCCATATAATTTCAAGCGTTTTAGATTTATTAGTTAGTTTCTATTAAAATCAGTTGATAGACCTAGAAAATTTAGAATGATATGAAATTAAATTCTAAATGTTTGTCTAGTTCTCATGTGTATATTCATTGTCTCAAACATCATTTAACATAGAATCAGAAATTTTTTTAATATGAATTAGATTTTTTTAATTATTAAAAAATATTTTAATTGATTACTATAGTATAGCAGTTGATTCGGTAAATTTCTGTAATCACGAATAGTAACTTTAATCGATTGATATGTTTTAGTAATTCATTATTTTTTAATGATTAAAAATTTTGATTCATTTTTTTAAAAAACATCATTCTTAATATATTATGTTAAATTGATATTTGAAAGTACGTATATAATCAGGAGAATTATACGAACACATAGGACTTAATTTCATATCATTTTAAGTTGTCTAGGTCTATTAGTCGATTTCAGTTAAAATCAACTAATAGACTTAGGAAGTGTTTGGAAGAGCTTTTACTTCTTGAAAAGTGATTCTTGTAGTGATTATCTTGAAGTTAGTAAGAAGCTAAAGTAAGCAGTGTTTGAAAATAGATAAAAGCTGATACAAGATAAAGTTTGAGTGTTTGGGAGAATAATTGCTTCCAAGCTTAATTTTTAATTGAATGACAATAATATCCTTAAACTATATAAATTAATCATTTTTTAATTTTTTAAATATAATTTCGATACTATCAATAATTTGTTCACGTAATTATTATTATATTTTAAATAGTGATATAATTAGTATTATATTTTAAATATAGTATTAAAATTAATTTTTTAATAATTTGAATATTTGAAAAAATATATAAAATTAATAAAAAATAAAAAATAATATAATTTATATAAATATAATATATATATAGCGGCAAGTGGCAATCAGGTAAAATATTATATTATTTAAGGATATAAATATTATTTTTTAATATTATATCATAAATAAAAAAGCAGAAGCAGGTAGAAGCATCAAATTCTTGCTTCTAACTTCTGAACAAAAGTAACAGAAGCTAAAGCAGAATCTAGCCTTCCCAAACACTCAAAAATGATTCTGTGTAGACCGCTTGGAACGATATGGAGTCAAATCTTATATATTCGTTTAGTTCTTTTGATTATATTTATGTCCTTAAATATTAGTTTGACGTATTATATTGAAAGTGATATTTTTTTAAACACGAATATAATAGATTACAAATTTTAATGATTAACAAAAAATCAGATTTATATTAAAAAAATTACTGTTCTCAATGTAATATGTAAAATTGATATTTGAAAACACATATATAATTAAGAGAATTAAACGAACACATATGTCATATTTCATGTCATCCTGAGTTGTCTGTGTCCATTAGTCGATTTTAGCCTAACTCAGCTAATGAACCTAGAGAGCTTAAAATGATCATACGGAAATAAATTTTATGTATTCGTCTACTTCTCTCGATTATATCTATATTCTTAATTTTTAATTTGGCATAATATATTGAACAAACATTTTTTAATTGTTGAAGATTTTTTATCGTTAAAAAAATCTCTGAATGGATTGTCATTTGTTACACTATAGCAATCAATTAGGTGAACGATCGGACTAAATGGAAGGCAAAATAAATATTGAATACACGTTTTGATAATTTTACAACTAAGATTCACGATTTAAATGTACAGAAACTTATTAATAAGATTTGGTAATTTACAGAAGGTTCATATATACATAAATGAGTTGAAATGTAATTTTTAGAAACTCTCACAAAATAAAAACAAAAATAACAGCATGATTCACTAAAATCTTGGTCGCGGTATTGTTTAGAAAGAGCTGTTTTCCTAACAGAGTTCGATACAGTATGCTGAAGGTGTACTCTCGGAGATTGAATTTTCGACGATATATCAGAAATTGTCATGCTTCTTAAGGGTATAATCAACCGAGCCGAATCAAACAGTACGAGGCTCGAATTCAGACTCGATTTGTTATCTCTAAACTCGAGCTTGACTCGAGTTCGATTCGAGCTTTAGTACGTTCTTAAGCTCGAGTTTGGCTGGTAATAAAATTAAATAGCTCGAGCTCGGCTCGTAATAAAATTAAATAGCTCGAGTTCCGTTCGAGTTCAATTCGATAAAAGCTCATTTAAAAATTAAACAAGTTTAGTTCGGGCTAAGATAAACAAGTCTCTTAACAAACACGTTCCACAACAAAAATAATCGGTAATAGTGACGGACGGATTCCGTCGCTAAACACTAATAGCGACGGAGTTAGCGTCGTCGGCTTAAATCCCGTCGCAGAGCTATAGTAGCGACGGATATTTTCACTCCGTCGTTAACTTAGCGACGGCCATTTTTCCTCTCCGTCGCTACCTTAGCGACGGACATATAACTCCGTCGCAAACACCGAGAAAACGGGGTGACGTGGCCGGGAAAATGGTAGCGACGGATGGTCAAAGATCCGTCGCAAATCATTCGGAGTAGCGACGGACAGGGTCAAAGTTCGTCGCTAATATATCGTAATAGCGACGAATTCAGTCAAAATCCGTCGCTAATCGATCGTTATAGCGACGGAAAAGTCAATAATCCGTCGCTATTTGCGACGGTTGAAAAACATCCGTCGCTAAACCTGGAAAATTTTGACAGTCAATATCTGTTTCTTTCACTTCCCATATATACATCAATAATATACAACTGATCCAAACAAATATGAAACAATAATAGATATATCAACATCCAAACATTCACAACAATCCAAACATTCATTTACAAGCCAATCCAATCCAATCCAAACATTCATTTCCAAATGTATATGTACATTGAAACTTTCAATTTGAATCCAATATTCAATCGAAAGTTTAATTTCCAAACGTATACAATCGAAACTTTGAAACAAGACTAAACGCATACAATCCAAAGTTTCCAATGGTTAATCCAATGCAAACGTATCAAAAGAAAGCTATATCAAATGTATATCAAATGCATCCAAATGTCAAAGTAAAAAAAAACTATATACTTAAAAAATGAGAGTTTAGTAGAGAATCATTACGTACATGAATATCAGAGTCAATAATGGATGGAAAGGAAAAATATTCCTGCACAATAGAAGATAAAACAATAAGAAAGCAATCAAATAAAGAAAGAAATCTGAATTGATACTAATAAGATATAACAAATGAAATAAGCATATGTAATAGAAGATAACTCTAACAAAAGTAAATTAAATATTAAATATGTAAATGAAAAATAACAAATAAGAAACAATAAAGGAATAATATCAAATATTCATACCTTTCAAGCAAGAGAAAAAATCTGAATTCAACTCTGATAATGTGGAATATGTAAACATAAATGGAGTAATAAGAAAATAATCATTATGAATATAATAACTTAATACATTGTTAATGAAAAAAATTAGGTGAAAAATTGATCATACCACTATAATATCTCTACTCCTCTGTGGGATGCTTAGGATCCTGTGTCTCCTGAGACTCAAACTGATGGGCGGGAGTGGGAGCGGCTGACATCTGTGTATCCGGAGCGTCAAAACGAGGGGCGGGAAGGGCTGGCATCTGTGTCATCGGCGTAAGGGTCGCTGCAAAAGCTCGCATGTGACGTACTATCTCTTCAGTGTGTGCCTGGCGAGCCCGCAAATCTTTCAACTCAGCATCCCTCTCTGCGTCCCTCTTAGCCCACTTTGCATCCCTCTGAGCCCACCCTGCGCTCGTCTTAGCCCATTCTGCGTCCCTCCCGGCACACGTCGACTCTATCGACGCGAGTCGAGTCCGCAGGGCTTCATTTTCCTCCCGCAAATGGCGAACCTCACTAGAGGTAGAGGAGGAGGATGCTGGACGCCCCTAACTAGGGGTGTCAAAAATCAACACGACCCGACGACCCAACCCGAATCGACCCGAAAAAAATCAGGTTCGGGTTGAAAATTTTCGGGTTCGGGTCGGGTTCGGGTTGGGGGGTTCGGGTTGAAAAAATTTCGGGTTGGGTTCGAGTCGGGTCGGGTCGGGTTCGGGTTGACCCAAAATTTAATATTTTATGGATTTTTTAGGGTTAAATCAAATTTTATTTTGAAAATTTAGATATTTTTATGTATATTAATATCAATATAGTATGATCATGATGAAGTATTGAGATAAAAGTGAAGAATTATAGGGAAAATGGCGAAAAAAGACGTTTTGAATAGATTTTTTCGGGTTATTCGGGTCGGGTCGAGTTGGTCGGGTTCGGGTTCGGGTTCGGGTTTGGGGTTTCGGGTTGAAATCGGGTTCGGGTCGGGTTCGGGTTGGGAGTTAAAAAAAAAATTTTCGCAACCCGACCCGACCCACCCGAATTGACACCCCTACCCCTAACCCCTGGAGCTCTCATCTGATCATATGTAACCTTTGCCTGAGAGCCCAGGCCGTAGCAGGCGGTCTTCCTCTTCCCACCAACGACTTCAAAATAAATCCGATTCACATCGTCGGTGGAAAGAGGCTGTGCATCCTCCCCCTCTGCAGCAGGCTGAGACGCCTGTGCCTCAGCAACTCTAGTGGTCATTGATTCCTGTGAAATAAAAATTTAATTAGTCTTTAAAAAATATCAAAACAAATAAAATATAATTAATATACTTACATTGATTGATAGGGAGCGACGATCGATAAAAGACCCATCTTTTTTCTTGTGGGTCTTGCTGAATAACTCCCAACTAGTGGGAGGTCTCTCTAGCTCAGCAGCCTGTAAACACAAAATATCATGTTTAAACATATTCAAAAAAATATACTAAATGCCTTTAATAACCTAAATAAAAACTACTTACCAAATCACTGGCATGCTGGACAATGGAACGGGATCCAGCAGTGTGCTTCGTGGATCCCGTGCTGGGGCCAGCAACCTCTGAATTGCGATTGCCTCGAGCAATCGCAGCATTCTCTTGCCAGTGCCAGCCATCCCAGACAGCTCGCCATGCTGCCCAAATCGGCTCAAGGACCTCTGTAGGCCTATCAGCCTTCTTTCTCCATTTGTAGACTATGTCCCTGTACAACTTGGAGCAGTAGGCATTCCATGTCCTCTTGAATTGCTTCTCTGCACCCTCCTCCCAGGTATACCTTTTCTGTATGAAAAAAATAATATGATTAGTATGAAAAAAAATCTATAATATCAAATTAAATATACATCTAAACTACTTACTAAAAACTCCCCGTAATAGAATGTTTTCAAATCATTCTCAATGTGACCCCATGTCGTCGAAGGTGACAGTCTTTCTTTAAATTTTTTAGAAATATAAGATGACACCTGATGCCCATCTGGTATGAAACTGTAGGAAAAAATAAAATATATTAGCAAATTCTGTAAGAAAATATATAAGAAGAATAGTTATACCTGTCACCAACGACTGTAAGTCTAATCTGCTGATCACGGGGTGCAGCCATGGTACCTGATTATACACAAAGTTTAAGCAGATAAGCAGAATAGGTAAAACATGCAAATGAGACATATTAGAGTCAAATGGACACATGCACTATTGAAGACAATGTAAATAAATCTAGCAAAGGGATAATCAAGCATCGTATAAAACTGTTCAATACAAGCAGAATGATCTAAATTAACAACTCATCTAAATACAAACTCTGATTAGTTAATGTTCAATACATCTAACTCATCCTAATCTGATGGAACTAAATTAACATGCAAGTTTTCGTCGCTTGAATCCGTTGACAGATCGACTTCCTTAGTGCTAGATATTTCACCATCATCAATTTCCTCGTAAGAGACATTCTCATCTATAAGTAATTGAGATGCTGATTGTATTTCTGAATCAACGGAGTTGATTATAACTTCTTCATTTTGATAAGCATCGGAGTTTTGGACAGTGATCGTATTTGGCATTTCAATTGTTGACCTAGGCTTCATTTGACATACAGCAAGCCATTCACTAGGTCGTCTTCTCTTAGTTGGGTACTCCAGATAAAATACTTGACCAGCTTGCACCGTAAAAATGAAAGGTTCGAACTTGTTGAATCTTTTGCTTGAATTAACCTCAACTAAATTGTATAACCGATGTTTCCTTGTGCCCGTCCTTGGAGTTGGATCATACCAAGAACACCTGAATAATACACATCTTTTGAAAGGTAATGCTGGGTATTCAACTTTGATAATTTCCTCTAGCTTGCCATAGTAGTCAAATTCATTATCATTATTGTTTGTTGATCCTTTGACACTTATGCCAGAATTATACGTTAGCATCCCTGAATCACGTTGGCTCACATGAAATCTGTATCCATTCACGCAATAACCCGAGTAGACTGTCACAGTACGAAGAGGTCCAAATGCGAGATTTTTAATTCGGTCGTCTTCTACATTTGAAATTCTGTCATCATTGACCTATAATAGTGGTAGGGATCAAATTAGATTAATAAGTAATCAAGAATTGTTAACACAAAAATGCATATTAACTCACTTACATATATTTGAAATCAAAATGCAAAATCTTCTTCTATCATTCGATCTACCTCATTTGCATTTATCGATGGATTTTGAATGTACAACTGTTGTTGGTATAACCTGACATATAAGTTCATTTGATATCATACCAGAAATTTGATTATATCATTTGATATTAATTTCATTACAACAAGAGATAATACCTTAGGTATGGTTTGACATCTTCACAGTTTAGGAGGATATATGTCCTGGCGGCATGATATTCTTGGTCATTTAACCGTCTAGATAGAGTTGAACCCATTGCTCTTCCAGGATACTTGAAAATAGAAAGAATGTCTGGGTCAACTGATGGAATGTCATCTAGATTGTGCGGACACTTTCGATGTCTGATTTTCACATTTTCAGCAAAGTAATAGGAGCAAAATGAACTTGCTTCTTCAACCAGATATGCATTACATATTGATCCCTCAACTATTGCTTTGTTATGCACATTATTCTTTAATTTTCTAAGAAACCTTTCAAAATGATACATCCATCTGTATTGTACAGGACCACCAATCTGTGCATCGCTAGGTAAATGAATAGGCAAATGCTCCATTAAATCAAAAAAACTTGGTGGAAATATTCGTTCAAACTTACATAGTATCAAAGGAATCTCTGTCTGAAGGCATAACATATCTGCTACCGTAACAACTCTGGAAGTCAGATTTTTGAAAAAATGCTTAATTCTGTAAGTGCTTGCCAAACATTATTAGGAAGTAATTCTTGGAAAGCTATTGGAATTAATCTTTGCATGAACACATGACAATCATGACTCTTCATTCCAACCATTTTAGATCTATTCGTATCCACACAACGAGACATATTAGAGGCATATCCATCTGGGAATTTTATGTTTTTCAACCAAGAATACAATGATTGCTTACTTTCTTTGTCCAATGTATAACAAGCCTTCAGATATTTACTAGTTGTTTCATTCTGATGCAACTTAGGCCTGCTCATTAATTGTTTTAATTCTTCACGAGATTTTGTTGTATTTTTTGTTTTCCCATGCACATTTAAGACAGTATTAATGATGTTATCAAAGAAATTTTTCTCAATATGCATCGCATCTAAATTATGACGAATGAGTAAATATTTCCAATATGGAAGCTCCCAAAAAATACTTCTTTTCCTCCAACCACATTTGTTGACTCTAATAATATACTTGTTGATATCATCTGATCCATCCTGATATACTGGTAGAAATCCATAACTATCAATTTCATTTAACACTTCTTCGCTTGACATCCCAACTGAAGGTATCTTCCTAACTACTTCATTTCTTTTGAAATGTTTCTAATTTCTTCTGAACGGATGATCAAGAGGTAAAAATTTCCGATGATTATCAAACCAAGAAATCTTGACACTGCAGGGCAAAGAAAATGCATCTGACTAACTCATACAATGTGGACATGCTAGCTTTCCAGCTGTGCTCCATCCTGATAACATTGAGTAAGCAGGAAAATCACTAATAGTCCATAACAATGCTGCATGCATTAAAAAGTTTGACTTTGTAGCAATTTCATACGTCTCTGAACCTATATTCCATAAATAATTCAGCTCAGCTATCAAAGGTTGTAAAAAAACATCTATGTGCCCTTTTGGATTTTGAGGACCTGGAATTAAAACAGTAAGAAACATGAATTCATCTTTCATGCACATCCATGGTGGTAAGTTGTATGGTGTTAGGATAACAGGCCACGATGAATATTGTTGTCCATAACTTCCAAATGGCTGAAATCCATCTGTAGAAAGTTCAAGTTTGACATTATGTGGTTCCATAGCAAAGGAAGAAAATGTTGAATCTAAATGTTTCCATGCAGGGGAATCACAAGGATGACACATAATGTCTCCATCATGTCCATGGTTTTGATGCCAGATCATATGACTTGTTGTTACTGCTGATGTCACGCCCCGAGACCCAGGAGTCGCTGTGCCAATAGAAAATCGGACAGCACCTCCCCTGTCCGACGGACAATTTACACATACACACAGATAATATAACAGACACCATATATATATATGCACAACCACGCAGTTTAAAGGGCCTCAGGCCTCAAATCCACACAAACATAACTGCATATATGACTATACGTCGTAAAAACCAAAATCCGAACTCACCTGAGCTGCCGGGGGGCAGGAACAAAATCAAAACCAAGCGAAGTCCAACATAGGACTCAAAAATACAATACCATCGAATAAAACAGAGATACATGTCTCAAAACATAGCAACGGAAGCATAGGAAATACTACAGGGTCCATAAGCAAAACAACGTAAATATAAAACCAAGCAGAGCTCCTCTGGAGCTGGGGACTGGCTGCTAGGGATCTCCTGGCAGGCATCGACCTGAAATAAAATGTATGGCAACGGGGTGAGTCCATAGCTCAGCGAATACCCAACAGTTATGCATAGAAAGTTATAATACAATAAGAGTTCCGCTAATACGGTCTCATATCATCAATAGGAAAATACTGGTACTGAAAATACTGAGGTAGATACATACCAGAAACCATCTAACCTGAACAAGAGGGTATAAGTACCAAGGGAATATCAATAAACATATAATCACAGATAACAAGTTTCCAGAATATGCATGTCAAATAAGTGCAGCAATCAAGTGCAGCAAACAATGCATGATGCAAAATATGCACATGGTGCAATGCCATGGTCACCCCCTAACTCCAGTCAAGCCACCGAGATAGGCGATACTGTGTCGGCCGAGTGGGTAGAGCTGTGACACTGTACGCACCCTGCTATCACTGCTCCTGAGTGACCGAGTGGACAGGATACTGGCGGGGGACCGCCCCCCTACCTCATGTATTTATGAGGGAGCGTCGCTCTCATCTCCTCTGGTCTATGGAAAGAGAAGGGATCTCCGCTTGCTACCACGCTCCGAAACCACTACCCTGAGCGGTCGAGCGGAGCAGTACAGAGCAAATGCACACACCCAACGGTATCCACTAACCCATGAGTGGCTGTGTGTGCATATCATGTATCGGAAGACGATAGGCTCAACCACAAGGGAGTCGCTGATCGCCGGCATGCAACAATGCAAGGATGGTGTATGATAGATACACATACCTCCCTCCCAAGTCCTCAGTATACTAGGTCTCAGTCTGAAATCCTATAACAGGAAATACAGGTAACCTACAAGGTATACTGGCCGAAAACTACAGATCCCTCAAGGTCAAAGGTAGGAGATACATCGCGATCTCTAAGCATACATATAGATATGACACTACCTGATACTGTATGGAACTAACAGCATAATAACTCAGGGATAACCACAGGTATCCAGGGTAGGCATAATAAACAGGGATAACCAACAAGTATCCAGAACAGGCATAATAACCAGGGATAAATAACAAGTATCCAGAACAGGCATAATAAACAGGGATAGCGTATGATCTTACTGCTATCTATAACAGTCTATGCATAAAAGATGACAATATCATAAAGATAAGTCAAAGGGTACCCGCCTCCAAAAGTGGAAATCCGTATCAAACGCGATAGAACCACCCGCCGATAATAAGCCAATCAAGCTCCTGTATCAAGGATTTATTTAATTAGCTATTATACAAATGATAGATAGCTAATTAATTTTCTAATCTGTATTAGGGTTTAACCCAGTTGTCCCCTTTTCATTTTCAATTCAACCTCATAAGATTAGGTTTAAGTCCTTGATTACTGATAAATCCCTAATTAAACCCCCTTATCACGGTTGGGTTCAACTTAGGTTTAATCTAAACCTAACCCAACTCAAAACACAGATCCACCAACCAATTAGCGCCAAGATCAAATAACAGAGTTGGGAACCCATTCCAAACCTCGAAGCTACCCATTAGTGATGCTCTCGATCAAGGAACACAATGTCCTGGACAACCCAAACATATCAGATACTGGAGTAAAGAAAACAGAGCATTCACATGGAGACTCACGACATAGAGTTTACAAACTCATAAACTCCCAACTAAATCCACAACCACACCATTGATCTATCCCATTTTGCTTCTCCATCCTTCTCTACGGTATTACACAGTAGATCAGCCACAAAATCCACAAGATATAGCCAAACTCCAAAACAAAACTTCCATCAAGAAACTCACGGCAGAACCCAACCACACACACACACGAAAACCAATTTCGAAACCTAATCCCTACACACGGATTGAAACAATTCCATCTGAAGAGTAATAGAACCCATCAGTGCTTACCTGAGTTCATTGCCGACTGTGATTCCCAATGTAATCCAGCGTAGCTGCTACCACCAAACAGAACACAATCCCTAAGATTAATTTGGATCAGCACTAGCTGGGAAATCCCATCACCAAAGAAGTAGTATTCCTAATTCATCCAAAAGGGAACCAAGATCTTACTTGGAATGAGACACGCGACAACATCCCTGCTCGATTCCCATGAATTCGTGCACGCTTAGAGGGAGGAACCAATCTCCAGCCCTAGATCCGAATCGCTTCAAAGGCAGCCGAATCGCTGCCGACAAGCACTCCCCCTTGCGCCAACCATGACAGCAGAGGAGAAGATGCGATGTAGAGAGAAAAGAGAGGATCCATGTCGAGTCTTACTTAGGTTGCGGACGAAGTCGGAGAGGAAGAAGATAAGGGGTTGGCTGCGATTCTAGGGCTCACGGAAGAGAAAGGAGAAGAGGGGAGTCGGCTAGGTCACGCGAGAAGAAAGGGAAGGTTGCGGCTGAATCAGAGGAAAGAAATTTATATATATGAGGGTTTTTCGCAGAAAAGTCCTCTAACTTCCAGAAATCTAAACTCTACCCTTAGGGTGAGGGTTTTAGCCCTTTGACCCCTCAATTAGTTATAATCCATCTCCATAAATTTTCTAGGATTAAATTATTTACCCTCTCGTAATTCAAGTGGTACCCAAAACCCTTTACCATAGTCCGATAATCCTAAATCTTCCAAATAAATTTTCTAAAAAATTATTTTACTGGGTTTTTAATTTGTCGTATTTAACAAACCTACTCTTTCTCAGAGACACATCATCAGATCCATAGTGCTTCCAAAAAGTTTTGTCGATCCAAGAGGCTAGCACCTAACGGATCATGTCAAATTCGTGATCTAGTGCGCGTGAATACCGCTAGAGGAGTCACATGTGGGACTCTCATTTGGTTGTGATTTTGTTCAAGTTTTGTCAAAGATTATGAGATATGTTTTATTTAATGCTATTCTTGTTTAAAACTATATGTACCACGAAGAGCTGGATGATTTAAGGGGGGAAAAAAATCTAATTTTAATATATGTATTCTATTGCTCTCAGAACCTAACAGATTTATGTAGCAAATCTTAGAATTATAGTATTCTTGGCAATCAAAAAGGTTATCTCGCATCTAACATAGAACAGAGTGTTGAAAATTTGAATGAAAATCAAGAGGTGGAGGGAGAGAACTTCATTGTGCATAAGAATTTTAGTCCCACATTAATAGTTCAATAGTTTGTTGGTTGGTTTATATTATTACACATGCAAGTATGATTTAAACAAATCCATGGGAATAGACTTTCTTTCATGTGTTGGTGCGTTGGGGGATTTGCACTTAACCATATTGACTCGTGTGCAAGCACCACATCGAATGTCGGACCAGTCTGTGAAAAATAACGATTAATATTTTGCTACATAAATATATTTTTGCTACTTACTCAAATGAATAACGGATGTATTAATTGATGTTAATGGCGTGTTTATAACCTCTCGGGTGAAACGACTGGTGTTTCGATCCTGAATAATAATGGCAGTAAATGGCCTTTAAACGGTCTTCTAACACCGTCAAACGGAAGGCGCTCTTATATATGGAGGCTAGATCTTGAGCAAAAAGATAGAAATGAAAGCTATAACAAATAAATCTCCATCCACCTGAGTTCCCATCGCTCTCATCCTCTTTGTCATGCATCCACTCAACAGATCTACTCGTGATAGCTTTCAGGTATAATATCAGTTACGACCACCTATGCTAGGTGGAGATTCATAGTTTGTCATCGTATCCTAAGAAACAAATGATCTATAACAACCTTGAAGTATAATCGAAGGTGGGATAAATCTAGTTTAAGGAAATTGCTTGAAAGCAGGCCTCGACATCTTCCACTCAGGAGCATTCAGAGTCGGACTCGGCAAGTTGGCACTCGGATTAGATGAGTCGACAGCCGACGGTCGGCGACTCAGTAGTCGACAGTCAGCCAGACTTTGCACTCAGCAGCCAGTAGTCAGCAGTCAACGACTCGGACTTGACAGTCATGAGTGTTGAGGCAATCTATGGTCCGGAGTGACCCAGTATTTTGATGTTTGGGAAAAGGGTTTAAGTTAGGTTTACCCTTGCGTTCTTATATGTGTATGTTGAGTGTGCAAGTTGTACAGGTTACATATATGGACTTGACTGGATGACCTCGGTACGGTGAAGGGTGGCATGGAGACAAGTTGGAGGCTTGTGTACACCCGAGGGACCTTGGAGAGCAGAGACGATGAGCTGAGGGGCGCGTACTTCGAGGCATGCGTGAAGGATGGCATGAAGGCAAGCTGGAGGCTTGCGTGCATCCGAGGGACGAGAGCCAAAGATGAAGAGGGCGCGAAGGCAATAGTCGAGGCTGCGGATGAGGAGTCAGTTGAGTCGTGAGAGTACGAGTGCTGTGTGATTGTACTCGGGAAATCCTAGGGTTCGAGTGCGGAGTGAAATGTACTCGGGAAGGGTAACCTTATGTGGGTGAGTAGACCAGTCGACTGGCCTGGGGGCAGTCGACAGATGAAACTCACAGAAAGGTTCTGGCTGGGGTCCAGTCGACTGCCCTGGGAGCAGCCGACTGGTAGGTGGCTGGTGAGTTGGCGGAAAATTCAAACGTTGGGGTGCAACGGTCGATTTTCAGTGGGACCAGTCGACTGTCCTGGGAGCAGTCGACTGGTGGCGAGGGTTTCAGCCCGAGTCCTATTTAAAGAGGACCTCGTGGTGGCTGAGATTCTTAACGAATCTTGTCTTGGTTAAAGGCAAGATAGTAGTCTTTGTGCTCAGGGATTGTCGAAGTGCTGTGGCGAGGTTTCTCCACCCACAAGGAGCGACAATAGCTAGTCGGAGGTTATCCGGGGAGTGATCCACCGACGAATTCTTGGATTAGTCACCCTCCGGGGTGAATACCAATGAGGAACCGAAAAACGCTATTCACCCCCCTTCTAGCGTACCGGAACGATCTATCAATGAGTTAGTCATACAAGACAACCCAGTCTTCTAGAAAGCTCAATCTTCCAAGCAGTTCAGTCATCCCAAGTAGCTCCTCCTTCCCTACTTGGCAGCTTAAAATTATTAGTTCATGTTACTCAATAAATAAGTCTGATTTGATTTGTAATTTTAATTTGAATTACTTCTCCTCTATCTCTGGCAGTCAACCATTTAACATAGCCAAAGGGGCGCTCCTATATAAGGAGACTATATCTTGAGCAAAAAAGATAGAAGCGAAATATATAACAAAGATATCTCAAACCATCTAAGATCCCCTCGCTCTTATCCTCTCTATTGTGCATCCGCTTGACAGATCCAATCCTGATATCCTATGGGTATAATCTCAATTTGCTGCGACGACCTATGCTTGGTGGAGATTCGCAGTTTGTCGTTGTATCCTGAGAAAGAAACAACCACAACAACCTTTGTTAGAATATGAAAACTTTAAGGGCTTAAAAATAAGTTTTTCTTAAATTGAGGGCTTCTGTGTGAAAGTAGAAATAGGGAGGGGTAAATTGAAAAATGGATTTCCTTTTTAGGGTTAGTCGCCGCGGCTAAGTGGGATCCCGAACCAGAGCTCGATCCCAATCCATTTCCTCTTCCCTCTGTTTCTTCCTCCCTCGTGCGATCGGAGCGTCGGCGACTGGATCTCGTGTAGTGTCCAGGAGTCTCCGACGCGAGTTCTTCCTTCCTCGCGCGAGCCAGAGCCAGATCGTGGCCCCTTTTTGGCCTCTTCTCCGTGCATGCTGACCTAGGGTGAGGGCGAGTTTGGGATCTTGAGGTATCGACCACGCCTGGTGATTTCTTCTCCGGGGGAGGATTGCTGGTCGTTGAAGCTTCGGCTGGAGCTCGGGTTGATGTGTAGTTCTGGCGGATTGAAGGTGAGTGAAAGGGTTATTTCCATTTGATCTTATTTTTCCCAAATCGCAAATGTTTTAGAGGTTCTATCTCTGTAATCACAGCAGAACCTAGGTTAACTTGTGATCTAGGGTTTGCATTGTGGGGGATACGCGATTCTTGGTGGATTTCTCCTCTTTCCCATTCGGGGCAGCACAGAGTAAGAGGGGGACGACGATCTTTGCGCGTAGGCGCGTTTAGAGGTCAGGATCTAACCTAATTACTCTCAATTGTTGCCTTGCTCTAGGATGTTCATGGTATGTGTTGTTGTTACTCTGCGATTTGTTGATGGAGATGGATTGTGGGGATCTGTTCTTGAGCAGGGATCTAGAGCTTATATGTGTTTTCAGTTTTCTGATTAATCTTTGCTGTGTATAGATTATTGTTTCGATTCATGTGTTCTTGCGATTCCTGTTGGATCATAGGTTAAATTATTAGGAATTCATTGTTCTTGTTTCACAGTAAGTTTGGGTGGGTAAGTTTTGATTATGATCACTGCCGTGAGCTGTTCATGGTGCTTGTGTTGATTGGGCTTGCTTTCTTCCATTGCCGTGTGATGCTTTGAGCATTTGGGTTGATGTAATTCTGTGTTGGATTGGTAGTTTGCTACTAGGTTTAAGATTATCGGTTGGGGAAAGTTAGCTGGTTGGAGTTGGAATTTTGATTAGGATTAGACTGAACCTAGGTTAAGTCTAAGTCCTATAACTCGAGGTGATTTTGGTTTTAACTTGATACAGTTTAATAATTTGTTAGCTAATTATTATTATATGTAGCTAAACCTATGTTATGATACAGGTCATTGATTTGATCATTTGGATTCAACTTGTGGCGGATATTATTTTCAGACGGGGGTTTCTCTTCGCTTACTATCTACTGCATTGGAGGCGGGTACCTCTGACTTATCTTTTAGATTAGTCCTAGCTGATATGCTTGATATGCTATGTTTAGCGGTAGGGTAATGTATTATTTTATACCTGCTCTACCTTTGCTGATACTGTTTATGATAGACCTGGCATGTGATACCTACACCATTAGGATCTACGCTATGGTGCATTATTTATGATCCTTGCATATCATGTTGATATAGGTGGATTAGATAGTGGATGCTGTTTGACCAGAGCCATGCATCATCGTGCACTATGTATCACTGTCGATCAGTGGCCCCTTATGAGTGAGTCAGGTCGACAGTCATACTGACCTATCCATATGGCCACTCATGGGTTAGTGGTTGACGGGGTATGGGTAGTGTGCTCTGTGCTGCTCCGCTCATGCACTCATGGGTTAGTGAATCGGAGCATGGTAGCAGGTAGAGGTCCCTCCTTGAGTAGTCCATATACCAGGAGTTGAGAGAGAGAGAGGTCTCTCCCCCATTTATATACATGGGGTAGGTGTTAACACTCAGATAGAAATATCCTCCAGAGATGGCCTGGGGCTGATAGTGATATAGCCAGGATAGGTGATGGCCTGGGGCTGATAGAGATATCGCCAGGATAGGTTTTGGCCTGGGGCTATTAGTGATATCGCCAGGATAGGTCATGGAGTAGGGGTGTTACGCCGGCAGCATACCGTCTACTCGGTTGCTTAGGAGTAGCGACGGCAAAGTACGGACGACAGTCACAGCTCTACGTCAGAGGGTGGCCTTCGCTCAGCTTCCTCCCGTACATAGGTACGATGTCTGACCGGCGACAGAGGTGACCATGTCATTGTACAATGTGCATACGCATCTTTTGCACTTGCCGTGCTTGTTATACTTGGATGTTGCATTTGATTGACATGCACATACAGGAGACCCTTATATCTGGTTTCGACGACTCAGCTAGATTGATATGGTATTTCTATTCCTGTTCCAGTTATGCTTACCACTGCATGTACCTGTGTTATTTCGATTGCCTGTTACTCTATTGCTAGCTTAGACTATCCTGTATATCTGATGAGATATTCGCTGAGTACTGTGACTCACCCCGTTAGCTCCCTGTTTTTATTTCAGGATGATTGTCTGGAGTGGCCGGCAGCCTGTCCCAGTTCGCGTATTTCTTCGAGATGATTCCGGGATGTTTCTTTTACTTTGTTGGGGGTACATGTTAGTAACCGTTTTCTGTTTCTTTTACTTTACTTTTTCGCTGTTGTATTCATGTTTGGTCGTGTCCTTTTATACGGCGGTATAGTTGTACTTTTGTGAGCCATGGAGGCCTTGTGCTTTGTGTTTGTCGTAAGTCGTACCGGTACGTAGTTTTTGTCGTCGTTTTCATTTTGTTGATTTTAGACGGTTGTTCCAGCCCTATAGGCTGTGGTATAATCATCTGAGGTGGTCGTAGAGGTTAGGTTTCTGAATTGTCCGTCGGTCGAGGGAATGGCAGTCCGGTCGGTATCGGACGGGCAGCTCCTCGAGGCGTGACAACCTTAAAGAACAGTCAGATGTTGGATGAATTTATTTTAAGGAAACTACTTGAAAGCAGGTTTTAACATCTTCCACTCAGGAGCACTAGGAGTCGAACCCGCACTCAGATACGATGAGTTAGCAGCTGGTGACTCGGTAGTAGGCAGTCGACGAGTCAGTAGTTGACAGTTAGCCAATTAACACTCAACAATCGATGATTTAGACTCAGCAGTTAGCAGTCGATGACTCAAAAGTCGGGTCGGCCAGTCTACACTCGACAATCGGTGACTCGGACTCTGCAGTCAGCAACTCTAACACTACAGTCAACAGTCGTCGACTCAAACTCAACACTTGGTAGTCGGTGACTCAAACTTGACAATTGGTGACTCAGGCTCGACAGTCAATAGCCATGACTCGGATTTGACAATAGCAATCGGTAGTCGACAGTCAACCATACAAGACATTCTTATCTTCTAAACAACCTAGTCTTCCTTCAACTCAAATATCCCAAGTAGCTCCTCATTTCCTACTTAACAGTCTGAAATTATCAGTTCAAGTTACTTAATAGATAAGTCTGATTTGATTTGTAATTTAATTTGAACTACTTTCTCCTCTGTCTCCGATAAAATTGTCTAACATAGAGACTAAATGAAGTGTTGCAATTTGCATGACATGTTAATTGTTATGATATTCATCAGAGCTAGAATTTCAAAGGAGGGCTTTACTTCTCTAGATAATCAGTGATTTTCCTCACGGGATATTGTTTAAATAGGGAACCATCTTACCTATGTCGTTAAAGAGAAATTATGGTGTTTTATTTTGTTTATAATAGTATATATTCTTTATAAACAAAACCTATTAGATATGTTCTTTCAAATAAAATGTCAAAAATAAATAATATTAATGTGATTAAGAAATCCAAGGTATTAAATAAGTAATCAAAGAAAAAAAACTAATACAAATAAGCACAACTTTTACCCAATAAGTTTATAGTGATTTATAATTCCAAGTTATTGTGTCTAGGATTCTGTTACATCTAATGTGACCCCAAGCAAAATCACTAATCTTCTCCTTTAATTAATGAAAGGCTCTTTGCAATATTGTAATGGAGTTGTGACATCTACAAAATCATATGGAAATGTCTTTTTGATATGGCAATGTAGATTTGTTAAGGCTTTGTGACAATTTGATCATGAAATGTTGTTATAGACCCTGAGGGTTGGGTTTTGATCTGACAGTAATAGTACCCGCTGTAGAGATTTTTATGCAAAAACATCACATATATGTAGCGGAAAATAGTATCCCTTGAGAGATCCATGTGAATAACTCATACGAAATTTCTATCTACAGGTTATACCTTTGATGCGTACCTTTCAGTTATCCCGCTTGTCTTTTGATTCGTCGGATCTCATACATGTTCAAAATGTCCGTACCTCTAGTAGCATCCACACGAACACGATCTACGCCTTGGAGAAGAACCACCATAGTTGTACTTGTTAGGACCGGTAGGAGAGCTAGAGGAGGGGTGATTAGCTCTGATTTGCTTGTAGAAGATTTGCCGCCGCGGAAGACTCCAAGCAATGCTAACACTCAAGGATTTACTTGGTATCCACCTCCTTGAGATGACTAATCCAAGAATCCACTCTCCTCACTCTCTCATACACTATGAAAGATCTCCTTCTTGAGGTAGAGAAACCTCTTATAAGTTTACAAGAAGAATACAACAAGAGGAAGCAAATACAATAGGAAATCTTACAAGATTTACAACAGCAAGCTCTCTTTGCTTTCCTTGCTTTCTTCAAGCTTGAGATCGCCTCTAGATCTTTGGAAGTGCAGCAACACTATGCCCCAAAGCTTCTCTTGAAATGGTGAGGAAGGAGGAGAAGAACTGCGCGAGCCCTGTCGAGTGAATGCCGCTTCAAACCTACATGAAAACCCTATATACCCGACCCCTAGGGTTCCCTAATCGATTACCCAATCGATTACCACGTCAGATTTAGCCGTTCAACGGTTATTTTTTGAAGCTTAATCGATTATCCGATTGCTGAATCGATTCAACACCTCTCTGTGCTCTCGTGTGATTTCACTGTAATCGATTGACCAATCGATTAACACACTCCTTAATCGATTGCCCAATCGATGAAGAAGAGGCTGAATCGATCACTTAATCGATTAAGCCTGCTTCAGTTCTCGCAACAAAATTCTCCCAATCGATTAGCTAATGTATTACAACCCTCGTTAATCAATTGGTTAATGCATTAAGGTCCACCTTAATCAATTAGCTAATGCATTAAGTTCCACTTTAATTGATTAGCTAATGCATTAAGGTCCACCTTAATTGATTAGCTAATGCATTAAGGCCCACCTTAATCGATTACTCAATGCATTAAGACCCACCTTAATCGATTAGTCAATGCATTAAGGATCACCTTAATCGATTAACCAATTGATTAAGAACCTTTTGTTATGACGAGACACAACCCAATCGATCCCCTAATCGATTACTCAACCCTAACCTGCTTAGCTCAAGTCTAGGGTTCCTTTGTCTAACCATGGTCAACCAAGACCCGTTAGAACTTCTTCACCCATTATCTGATCAAACCTTTGATCAACTTGGGCTTTCCCTTGCCTAGTTCCCAACTAGGACTTTTCTTGTGCCAGCGTGCAACCTCCCCGATCCACCTGTACTTCACCTAGTCCCACTAGGTCTTTTCCTATGCTAGCGTGGGATCTCCCCGATCCACCTAGACTTTACTTAGTCCCACTAGGTATGCCTAGTCTCACTAAGTCATTTCCAATCAAGTCTCCAGTCAATCTGGACCCATTTGACTCATACGATATTCAAACATTATTATCAAATATCGAAACATCCAACCTTAAGCTTACCAAGCTTACTAGACATAAGCTCACCCGAGCCTAGTCAAACTAGGTCAACCCTGACCTAACCAAGATTGCACCAACTGTATTAGCAACTTGGGATGGTTCACAAAATATCAAAAATCTCAAATGAAGGTTTCGACCAAGAGGGAGATGAGGAGGAATAGGATGGATGAAGAACACTTCTTCTTGTAGTGCACTTGTCCAAAAAAGAAAATATGCAAGTGGAGAGCTTTTATATTCATCTCATGAATATGAAGGGTTTTTGCCTCTTGAACTTCCCTCATTTTAATGCTAATAAAAACCAATGAATACCAAGTCTCCTGGTATCCTTTTCGTCTTTCAATATTCTATTCATCTAATAAATAGAATGCCCCTTGGTCTTCCTCTCCAATAATGTTTCATTAAACCTTTTAATGAATATTGTTCATAATTAAGTGGTTAAGTCTAATCTAAATGAGTCTACTTCGTATTAGACTCAATTCCTTAATCCAATTGGATTCACTTAAGTCTAACTCAAATGATTCAATATCGGATCACATTTTAGTCAAACTAAAATCAACTTATCTCCAAGACATCACATCCTTTGTGTGTGACCCAATAGGTTCTCATAACTTTGGTAATGTATTTAAACTACTTTAGATACATAAACAATGAGTGACATATAATAATGCATCATTGCTACCCAAGTGATGAGAAATGAGTGGCATATACTGCTATAGCAATGAGCGGCATATAACAATGCATAACCTTTCCGTGACTATTATAATGTATGACTTTGTTCTTCTATTCTCGATATCTGGATTGATTAATAAGGCATAGACCATGTCATCCTCTAGTCAATTTTTGTGTTTCTTGATCCCCAAGTTGTTGGCGTCTTGAGTTTGTGCTTAGTTAGGTTCCGCAATTCTGTTTCTCTGTTTTGTATTGTTTCCGCTGCTGTTGCTAACCTTCAAGTGCAGAAAACCTAAAAGAGGTGAAAAATTAGTGTCTGGCTAAATTCACCCCCCCTCTCTAGCCATCCAAGCACCAACAAGTGGTATTAGAGCTTGGGGCTCTACTCAAACGGATTAACACCCGAGAGTCACAAGAATGGAAATGAGAGAAGGATTTAGCACCACCCGACCTCCCTTCTTCGATGGGGTAGATTTTCAGTATTGGAGATCTCGCATGGAGTACTACCTCAAGAACGATATTGGAATGTGGTTCTTCGTGAAGGAAGGTTTCATCCCTTCAAGAGATGCGGAGGGAAAAGAGTTAGAGTCCTCGTGATGGTCGGCTGAGCAAACTCACAAAGGAGAAGCCAATGCGAAGGCGGTGGTTACCTTGCAATGTGGGATGAACAAGGACCAACTAATCAAAGTTGGTCCCTTCACAAGCGCAAAGGATTTATGAAACAAGCTCATCAAGCTTCATGAAGGCACCCGGGACTCAAGGATAGCCAAGAGAGACTTGTTCCTCAATAAATTACAAAATCTCTCCATGAAGGAGAGTGAAACGGTAAGTGAACTTCATAGTAGACTCAAAGAGGTATTGAATGGTCTCCACTCCATTGATGAAATGGTAGAGAACCGCGACCTTGTAAGGTACGTTCTAAAAGCTTTTCCAAGGAATGCCTTATGGTCATCCATGGTAGATGCCTACAAGGTTTCCAAGGATTTATCAATTGTTAAATTGGATGATTTGTTTTGTGAAATGGAGCTACACGAGATGGCTAACAAAGGCCCCAAGGAGAAGGGGATTGCTCTTGTGGCAGGGGTTAAGACCAAGAAGAAGGAAAAGAAGAAGGAGAAGAAGAAGGAGAAGGAGGTTTCTTCATCTTCATCCGAGTCCAAGTCCAAGTCCGAGGAGGATGGTAGCTAGTCTTCTTCATCCGAGATGACCAACTTCGTAAGGAGGATGATGAGGAAGAGCCGGCGCTACAAGGGTAAAGGTAACCCTAGTGAAGTTAAAATTGATAAAACTAATGTTACTTGCTTTGAGTGTAGCAAGAAAGGGCACTATAAGAAAGATTACCCAAAGCTAAAGAAGAAGGAGGAGAAATCAAAGAAGAAAAAGAAGGCCTTGAAGGCCATATAGGATGAATCGTCCTCTAGTTCTTCCGAAGAAGAAAAGGAGGAGAAGAGTACTCGCCATTGTAGCTCTCATAGCTATTGAAGATGAGAAGAGCAGTGATGAATCCATGGACTCCTCAAACGCGGCTTTATCATCTTCGGATGATGAAGAGGTAATTTCTCCCGAACTAGATAAATGCTATAGGGTTATTACATGTTTAACCGAATTGTTAAAGAAGTCAAAAGAAAAGGTTAAATCATTGAAAGTAGAAGTAGAACAATTGAAATCCTCTAAGGATGAGGATATTGATGATTTGCATGTAGAAGTGTTAGAAGATGAGAACAAAGCCTTGAAGAGTGAGGTTGAGAGACTCAAGAATATTCTTGAGAAATTCTCAACTAGCTCTAAGACTTTAGATATGATCTTAAATGCTCAAAGGGCGGTTTACAACAAGGTCGGTATAGGTTACCGGCCTAAAGAACCAACTTTCATTTCTTTGATGTCTAGGACTCATGTTAGATCACCTAAGACTTCTAGAGTCCAAAAGAAAGTAGTCAAGACATGGGTGCCTAAGTCATGCATTGTAGATGCTTTAGGTCCCAAGATTTGGGTACCTAAATCTTCCATTTTTCGTATTGTGTAGGCTTTGATTGAGGGGGAGCATCTATCAACTTGGTTCGTTGATAGTGGGTGCTCCGAACATATGACCGGTGATAGATCTTTATTTACTACCCTTCAAAGCAAAAATAGAGTTAATGTATCTTTTGGTAACAATGGTAGTCTTAAGGTTGTAGGGATAGGAGACATTCAAATATCCGAATGTCTTAGAATTCAAAATGTCCTTCTAGTCAAGAGGATGACATTTAATCTCCTAAGTGTCTGTCAATTGTGTGATGCTAGTTACACAATTGATTTTCATTCAAGTCAATGTCTAGTTAGACAAAATGACACACTTGACACGGTACTAGTAAGCACAAGGATAGATAATATTTATCAAGTTTCTTTTAAAAGTGCTATTAATGCTTTGTTAAGTGTTTCATGTTAAGAGAAGATGAGTCTACCCTTTGGCACCGTAGATTGGCACATGTGAACATGAAGAACATCCGGAAATTGGCCAACAAGGGACTAGTTCGTGGTTTACCAAGCATCAAGTACGAAAAGGACAAACTTTGTGATGCAAGTCAAATGGGTAAGCAAACGAAATCTTCACACAAAGGTAAAAGCGCTGTAAGTACTTCTACTGCTTTGGATTTACTTCACATGAATTTATTTGATTGTAGTACAATTATATCCTTGAATGATAGTAGATATTGTTTTGTGATCATTGATGATTTTACTAGATATACTTGGATATATTTTCTAAAATATAAGGATCAACCCCTAGATGTTTTTATTTCTTTTTGTAGAAGAGTTGAAAATGAAAAATCATCAACAATTAAAACAATTAGGAGTGATCATGGAGGAGAATATCAAAACCAAAGATTTTTAGAGTTTTGTCAAGAGAGAGGATATAGACATGAGTTCTCCACTCCTAGAACACCACAACAAAATGGTGTTGTAGAGAGGAAGAACCGAGTCTTACAAGAGGTTGCACGAAGCATGCTCAATGAGTACTCCTTACCGAGTTATTTATGGGTTGAAGCTGTGAACACAACTTGCTACGTGCAAAATCGAGTCCTCATTCATAGATTTTTAGGAAAGACTCCTCACGAACTTTGGTTTGGAAGATCACCTACAGTTAAACATCTTAGGGTGTTTGGGTGTAAGGTATTTATTCTAAACACCAAGGACCATCTTGGAAAGTTCACAGCGAAAGCTGATGAAGGGATACTGGTCGGGTACTCCCTTGTCAGCAAAGCTTATCGAGTCTACAACAAAAAATCCAGATTGGTCGAAGAATCTTCTGATGTTGTTTTTGAAGAAATCCCATCAGATGATGTAGAAGGAGTTTAATTCAAACTTAGGAAACTAGGTTTGGATGGAAGTCCAAGTGTTGTAGATGGTAGTGATGAATCTGATGACGGTGTGCCTAGACAACTTATAGATCAGCCGGATCCTGAGGCTGAGCCTATGTCTAGTGACACCATCCAAGAAGCACCTCCAACACCAAGGCAAACTAGGTTAGCCTCTAGTCATCCCCAAGACCAAATTGTTGGAGATATCCATCATGGGGTTAGAACTAGATCATTCTTTAGGAATAAGGCTAATGAAGTTGCTTTAATTTCGGAAATTGAGCCTAGGAAAATTGATGAAGCATTAGATGATCCCGATTGGATCATTGCTATGCAAGATGAATCAGGTTAATTCGAGAGAAGGCAAGTTTGGGACTTAGTCCCTAGACCTAAGAAGACCACCATTATTGGAACCAAATGGGTCTTCAAAAATAAATTGAACCATACGGGAGAAATCATAAGAAACAATGCACGCTTAGTAGCGAAGGGCTATAGTCAAGTTGAAGGCCTTGATTACGATGAGACCTATGCTCCCGTGGCACGATTAGAATCCAATCGATTAATGCTCGCATTTGCAGCACATCGAGGTTTCAAACTCTCTCAAAAGGATGTCAAATCGGCCATCCTAAATGATTTCATAAGAGAAGAGGTTTATGTCGAACAACCTCCGGGGTTTGAGAGTTCCGAATTTCCAAACTACGTGTTCAAGCTCAAGAAGGCGCTCTACGACCTTAAACAAGCACCTCGGGCTTGGTATGAGCGGTTGTTGACATTTCTAATCGAAAAAGGCTTCGTGAGAGGACAAATAGACCCTACACTATTTCTACGAAGAGATAGTGACAATATATTTGTAGCCCAAGTATATGTCGATGCCATAATTTGTGGCTCAAACAATAAGAGCTATTTGAATGAATTTATTAGACACATGGAGAGTGAGATGAGTCTAGTGGGAGAGTTGACTTTCTTCCTTGGACTTGAAATCAAACAAACTCGAGATGGAATCCATGTGCACCAATCAAAATACACTCAAGAGATGCTCCGAAAATTAAACATGAGTGATTCTAAAGAGGTAACTGTTGGTGCAGAATGCACCCAAGTCGAACCTGTGTTTTGATAATGGCAAAAGGGTTCAAAAGTTAAGGTATAATGGTTATCTAACATGCTACTCAAGTGTGCAGGAAAAGTCCTAGCGAAGAACTGCTAGGCACCTGGCGAAGGAATGCCAGGATACAAAGTCCTAGCGAAGGACTGCTAGGCACCTGGCGAAGGAATGCCAGGATACAAAGCCCTAGCGAAGGACTACTAGGCACCTGGCGAAGGCAAGGAATGCCAGGATACAAAGCCCTAGCGAAGGACTACTAGGCACCTGGCGAAGGAATGCCAGGATACAAAGCCATAGCGAAGGACTACTAGGCACCTGGCGAAGGAATGCCAGGATACAAATACCTAGCGAAGGACTGCTAGGCACCAAGTGAAGGGCAGCCTGGTACTGAAGACCTGGCGAAGGACTGCTAGGCACCAAGCGAAGGGCAGCTTGGTACTAAAAACCTGGCAAAGGACAGTTAGGCACCTGGCGAAGGACTGCTGGGCAAAAGTCCAACCGGAGGAGCCGGTTGGCATCAGGAAAATTCTCCCGAGAGGAGTAGGTGAGGATGCGTTCCCCGTTGAGGGAACAGTAGGCGTCGGTTTGACCTAGGGTTCCATTTTGGGAGACCCAAAGTCAGAACCAAGACAGCTAAGGCTGTATAAAACTAACACATTATTGCTTTATGTTGTTTTTGTACTAACCCTGGATGCAGGACCGAAGGAATGAGTGTCTGCAGCTCAGAGAGCCTCAAAGGAGTGAGGCAGCAGCTGACCAGGGCGCCCGGAGTGTCCCGGGCGCCCCCATGGTGAATACAAAACACATGAAGCAAAAGGAGTGCTTCGACAGCTTATGGGCGGGGCGCCCCCGTGCTCCCGGGCGCCCCCCATGCTCCCGGGCACCCCGGATGGTCCAGGCGCCCCGGATGGTCCGGGCGCCCCGGATGGTCCGGGCGCCCCGGATGGTCCGGGCGCCCCCAAGTCAAGCTAACGAAGTGGAAGCCAGCGAAGCCAACGGATAAGAGTTGACCTGGTCAACCCGGGCGCCCCCAGCGTCCTGGGCACCCCCGTCAAAGCCTGATCCCGAGTTTGAAGGGATCAGAGCTGACCGAGAGGAACTCGGATCAGCTGACACGTGGGGGGCGCCCCCGACGTTCCGGGCGCCCCCAGGGGCTATAAATGGACCCTCGAACCCAAGGCTTCCTAGAATCAATTCTTCCAACGCATTTACGCTCTTCTGCTCCCGCGCTCTGCTCCGGAAACCTCCCGACTGGAGATTCAAGCACCGACGACGTCCTACTGCTCCGAAAATACCATCTACATCGGACGTCGGTAATGAAGAGTTATTTTTAAGTTTACTGCACTAACTTTATAATTCAATCTTCTAAACTGTTTTTGCGAACATATAGAATTGCCCGCAGAAAACGATCAACAACCGTGGGCCTTGGAGTAGGAGCCGACCGCGACTCCGAACCAAGTAAAAAACTTAGTGTTTGCGTGTGTTTGTTTTACATTTCCGCTGCGTAATTTCTCTAACTTTTAATCCGAACGTTTTACGATATTCACCCCCTCTATCGTTTCTCTCGATCCAACAAGTGGTATCAGAGCGGGGAAGCTCAAATTTGGTGCAACCACCAATTTAAGAATTTTTTTTCAGAATTTTACAATTTTTTTTAATATTTTTTTGTTCAAAGTTTTTCTCGTTAATCGAGGTTGGTACAACACCCCTCGATAATTATCTCTCTTTATCCCACACTACTAATCCAAGACCAAGTCTTGGAATATTTTCTTTTCTTTTAGTGTTATTTTTCAGATAAAAATGGCCATGCAAGAAGGCTTCAGCACTACAAGACCACCTCTCTTCAGTGGGGAAGATTTCTCCTACTGGAAGAGCAGAATGGAGGTCCACCTGAAAACTCAGGTGGACATGTGGATAATCATCCAGTCCGGACTGGAGATTCCAAAAACTGCTGAAGGAGTACCTCAAACCTACACAGAGTGGGACACCGCTCTGAAATGGAAGATTGAAGCTGATGCAAAGGCAACCCAGACCCTCCAATGTGGCTTAACAAAAGAGGAGCTGAACCGGGTGGGTCCATTCAATAGTGCCAAGGAGCTGTGGGGGAAACTAATCGAGCTGCACGAAGGAACGTCAGACACTCAGATCAGCAAGAGAGATCTCCTACTGAACAAGCTGTATACGATCAAAATGACGGACAACGAAACAGCAGCTCAACTCCACGCTCGAATTCAAGAATTAATGAACGGACTACACACCATCGGTCCCAAGGTAGCAAACCGTGACATAATATGGTATGCGTTAAATGCTTTCCCAAGAAACACCTTGTGGGCATCTATGGTAGATGTATACAAGGTTTCAAGGGACCTTTCAAAAATTAAATTAGATGAATTGTTCTCTGAATTAGAATTACATGAACAGACTAACTGCAATCTGGCCGAGAAAGGTATTGCCTTTGTTGCAGGAAAAACTGGAAGGACAAACAAGAAAAAGCCTCAACCTGAACCCGAATCTAACTCAGACTCAGACTCAGAAGACGAAGAAGGAGATCGACCTAAGCTGGTCCGACTGGCCCGAAATTACTACAAGGAATTAAAGAACCAAACCAACAGACGGAAAGCCAGTAGAAGAAAGGATGAACCAGCTGAACCCGAAAATGAAAAGAACAAGCCCAACGTGACCTGCTACAAGTGCAAGAAGAAGGGTCACTACAAGACGGAGTGTCCGAACCTAAAGGAGACCAAGAAAAATAGAAGGAAAAAGGCACTTCAAGCAACGTGGGATGAGTTCTCCTCCTCCGAAGAAGAAGAGGTCCCACAGTCAAACCTACTCACACTAACCGCTTCAGAAGAAGTCGAGTCCGAGTCAGAATCAGAACAGGACGACGACAGACTGACATTTTCAGAAGACGGCGAAATCAAGGTAAGTGGTTTTACTAAAAGTCAGTTAAATGAATTAATCTCTTATCTTTCTCGAGATTTGGCAAAAGTTAAACTCCGAGTCGAATCCCTCCGATAGGAAGTAAAACTCCTGAAAGAGGGAGCTGATTCTAGACCCTTAACCGAGAAAGTTCAAGAAGGAACCTCTACTCACGTTGAAAAGCTTGAGAAAGAGAACTCCTCCCTGAAAACTCAGGTTAACGATCTTAGATCAGCTTTAGAACGATTTACCTCTGGTTCCAAGGGTCTTGACATGATCCTTGGAAAATAGAAATCGGTTCTAAATCGATCCGGACTAGGCTATAGAACCAAGTCTCGACAAAGATCCTACTTTGATATACTAAACCAGTCCAGACCTAAAGTTCAGGCATGGGTACCAAAACTATGCCTGAATAAACAAACTGGATCAAATCAATATTGGATCCCCAAGGACAAGATTCACATCTTGCCAAACCATTATCGTGGCTTTAGTCCAGGGGGAGCCAAGTTAAAAACCATTTTTATTATTAGATAAAATTCAATTCTTGATTGCAATTTACTTGTTTGCTTGTTTATTTAATTTCTGCAATTTACCATGCTTAGACTTAGGAATGGTTAGTTTAAGGACCAAACCAACTTAACTGAAAATTGACAACATAGTATTGGGAGGAGGTGAGATGATAGTACGTTAGGGAAACCAATTTTAATAAGGTCAAGTATACTTGGTCTCTTTAGACTGGTGAAACTAGCCGAAACTACTGATTCAAGACCTAAACTAGTTAGACCAGAATTTTTCAAAGAATAATCTTGAAAATGAAATTTCATTGAAAGGCTTTGTCAAGGAAAGAGTTGATGATCCAATAAGGCTACGGCCAAAGAAGGCCTAGTGCCTCGCCAAGACCTGGAAGCCAATCTTTGAAATTCAAATTCAAATCATTCTTTGCAAAATTTAAATCTAACACAAATTTTCAGTTATATATAGATTTAAACATTCTTTTCAAAATAAATTCAACTATTTTCAAAATTAATTTAAGTTTTTCAAAATAAATCATTATTTTTCAAAATAACTTTACTTATCAAAACCTGTCTCACAAAACCTGTAAGGCTAACGTGATTGATAACCCTAGATTTGGGTGAGCTCCTGCACCTTGACCTATTCAATCTGATCTAACTCAAACCATACTTGAGCTCCTGCATCTTGACCTATTTGATTCGCATGGAGCCAAGTCACTAAGCGGAAACCGGTACTGCTTAGTAATAGTTGATGATTGCTCTAGGTTTACTTGGGTTAGGTTTCTAAAGACCAAAGATAAAACCCTAAATCTACTTAATGAATTCTGTAAGTTAATTGAAAATCAAAATGATACTAAAATCAAAAGACTTAGTAGTGACCACGGGGGAGAATTTGAAAATCAACGGTTCGAGGAATTCTGTAAGATAAATGGATACATACATGAATTTTCGTGTCCTAGAACCCCCCAGCAAAATGGGATAGTCGAAAGGAGGAATAGAACACTACAGGAAGCCGCTAGGGCTATGCTCAATGAATTTAACTTAGCAAACCAATATTGGGCAGAAGCAATTAGTACGGCTTGCTACATCCAAAATAGGGTCCTGATTAACAAGCGACACAACAAAACACCCTATGAACTATATTACCATAGACTTCCAAATCTACACTACCTAAGGGTCATTGGATGCAAAGTTCATATCCTAAACACTAATGACTACTTAGGAAAATTCCAGTCTAAGTCAACCCCAGGCATCTTTCTAGTATATTCAACAACAAGTAGAGCCTATAGGGTTTATAACAACCAAACCAAGAAAATCGAAGAAACAACCAACCTAATATTTGATGAAGAAATTAACTCAAATCCAAATCTAACTTCATCAAATACTGATCAAGAAGATAATCAATAAATTGGTGAATCCTTAATTGAACCTATAAATGAACTAACTATTGAACCAACTAGTGAGTCAAATGAACCAATTATTGAACCAGCTCAAAGAGTTGAATCAAATAGTGAACCAAACCGACCAGACAGACCTGAGGCTGAACCAAGTTCCAGAAAATCCAAGAAACCCAGACTCAGTCACCCAACAATCAAATTGTGGGTGATCCAACTCTAGGTGTCAGGACTAGATCCTCCTATAGAAACCTTAGTCAAATAGCAATGATCTCAAAAATAGAACCTAAGACTATAGATGAAACCCTACCTGATCCTGATTAGATCATAGCTATGCAAGAAGAATTAGCCCAATTTGAGAGGAACCAAGTCTGGGAACTAGTACCTAAACCTGAAGGCAAATCCATCATTGGCACTAAGTGGGTCTTTAGAAATAAGATAAATGATCAAGGAGAAATAGTCAGAAACAAAGCCCGCTTAGTAGCCAAGGGAGTCAGTCAAGTAGAAGGGTTAAATTACGACGAAACATATGCCCCAGTAGCTAGACTTGAGTCCATTAGGATGTTATTTGCCTTTGCATCCCATAAAGGATTTAAGCTATACCAAATGGATGTAAAGTCAGCCTTTTTAAATGGATTCATTAAAGAAGAAGTTTATGTAGGACAACCCCCTGGGTTTGAAGACTTAGAAAGACCTGACCATGTTTACAAACTTACTAAAGCACTTTATGGACTAAAACAAGCACCTAGGGCCTGCTACGAATGTTTGTCAACCTACCTAACTTCAAAAGAATTTAAACAAGGTCAAATTAACTCAACCTTATTTATTAAGACCCTAGGAAAAGATATATTTATTGCCCAAATCTACGTAGATGACATAATCTTTGGGTCCACTAACTCAAACTTTCTAAAAGAATTTGTTAAAATAATGGAAAATGAATTTGAAATGAGCTTGGTTGGTGAGCTTAACTTTTTCCTAGGATTACAAATTAAACAAACTAGGGATGAAAATTATGTCCATCAATCCAAATATGCTAAAGAGTTAATAAATAAATTTAAAATGGAAAATTCAGACTTAAGGTAATTGAAATTCCAAAAAAGACAGAGGAGGCGATTTGAAGGCGATTCGGGATTTTGGGCTCGCGCGCGCTTCTTCTGCAGCGGCGATGGCCGCCGGCGCTTGCAAGCCGCCGGCGCCGGACTTATCATCTTTGCCCCCTCTCTCGAATGCTAATACCACTCATCCTGAGGGGCCGATTCTTCATGAAGCTGCGATAGATCGGGGAATTTCATATGCGGCGGTACTGAGGCCATCTTCGCCAAGGACTTCCAAGAAAGCATTTGATGAGGTGGGGGAAGATTTCAAGGAGATGAAAATCTACAACAACAAACCGGGTATCTTCTACACTGAAGAGGAGGTACTGTCCATGGCCGATTCTTACCGTTTTGCTTTAGTAGGGAAGTTTTCTGGGAAAAGACCTAGTTTCGCAGTTATTTCGCAAGCTTTCAAGAACTTGGGTCTCTCTAGCTTCTACAATATCAGATTGTTGCGATCGGGTCACATTTTCTTACATCTTACATCGAACGAAGACATGTCAAGAGTTTGGGCTAGGGGAATTTGGTATATAGGAGGAGTGCCTTTGAGAATCTTCAAATGGTCGCCAAATTTTTCATATGAAGTTGAATCTTCTGTTGTTCCAGTTTGAATCCAATTACCTGATTTTCCCATTCACATGTTCAATAAAACTTCTCTGTTTTCGGCTGCTAGAATTGTGGGTAAGCCAATAAAAATTGATGAGGCAACAGCGGATGGCTCAAGGCTGTATATGGCGAGAATTTGTATAGAAATTGATTTGCTAAAGCCGATGATAAATGAGTTCTGGATTGAAATTGGGGAGGAGAAGAGAATTCAGAAAGTAATTTTCGAAAAGTTCCCAAAATACTGTGTTTCATGTCTTCATTTGGGTCACTCAGAAGATGCATGTTACAAAAATGGTAGTAAGCCTAATCCTGACTGGCAAAATAAAGTAGCAGAAAACATGGTTTCAAAAGAGAATCTGAATGATAGAAAAAATCAAAAACTGGGAGAGGATATTGGCATGGAAAATGAATAGATGTTAGATTATCCAAAAAATGAAGAAAGACACAACAGAGAAAGACAAGTTTGGGTTCAAAAGCATACATTTTCCAGCCACCAGAATAATGAGCTCATTGGCCGGTATAATTCAAAAAATAGATTTCAATCTTTAGCTATTTTGGAGGAAGAAGAGCAAGGTTATATGAAGGAGAAGCAGGCATTGGATTTAAATGCAGATTTAATTGACAGAGAGGATAATTTGATTCCAAATAGTAAAATTGCCTCACAAAAATTGCAAAATGCAGAAAAAGGGGATGTTAAAAAAGCTCCAGTGGAAAATGAATTCTGTAAACAAAATGTGCAGAAAGAACAAGCTATAATGCAGAGTAAGCTTGATATGATTATACAGACGACAGGAAAGACTTCTCCAGAGACATCAAATATAGGTAACGGTATCACTGAAATTGCAGTTATGCAAGAAAAAACTGATTTGTTTTCAAAGGAATACTATCCGAATGAATCTGAAGAAGTATTAACATCAGAATATGAGAGTCAGAATGAGCAAGGGCAGATTTTAAATTTATCAGATGGAGATTGCATGCAAGATAAGCAAGACAAAACTAAAGGGGCAGAGAAGCACAAATCTTTTGAAGAGGATGTATCTGATGTGGAGGGAGAGGGACAATTAAAAAGATCATCTTCATTTCCTCTTGATTTGAACAAGGCAGCCTCTACAATAGCTCATAAAAAAGGTCCTTCTAATCTACCTTGTAGGGTAACTAGAAGTAAAGCTGAAGCTTCAAAGATTTCAAAAATTTAGTTTCTCTATGTCAGGGCTAATATGGAACATTAGGGGAATTGGGAATTCCTCCTCGCTTAGAAGACTGATTTACTTGAAAAACCATTTTCGTTTGAACTTTGTAGGTATCTTAGAAGCTATGATAGCTCTAGATGGAAATCTAATGGCTAGAAGGTTGGGTTTCTCTGAAATTTTTTCCAACTGCTCTAGTAAAATATGGTTTGCTCATGATGTAAATATAGAATGCTCTATCTTATTGGATCATGATCAATTTTTGCATGTAAAATTGAAATCGGCTTTGTTCCCTACTGAAATGATGATTTCTATAATATATGCCAAATGTTCTAACGTTGACAGATATGTTCTTTGGGAAAGTTTGGAGCGTATTAAACCACATAATGGAGAATTCTGGTTGGTGGGTGGTGATTTTAATATTATCTCAAATGAAACAGAGCAATCAACAGGAGCTACTACAAAAGTGGGAGCTATGGAAGACTTTAATAATTTCATGATGATTACTGGTTTGGTTGATGCGGGCTTTGTAGGAGATTGCTTCACTTGGACATACAACAGAATATGGAAAAGATTGGATAGGGTTTTGGTTTCCACACCTGAGCAGGGACAGAAATTTTCGGTAAGAGTTGAACATTTAAATAGAGCAGCTTCTGACCACTGTCCATTGTTTATCTCATTCCCAATTTTTGAACAAGCAGCAGCTTCCTTTAGATTTCAGAAAATGTGGCTACGGCATCATGGATTCAAACAAACGGTTATGTTAAACTGGAATCTGCCTAGTGCTAGTAATGGACTCATTAATCTGCAGACCAAGCTGAAAATGTTAAAAAGTCATTTAAAATGGTGGAATAAGGAGATATTTGGAAACATACATGACAATGTTCAGAAAGTGGATAAACAATTCAGTGATGCACAAAATAAGTTTGATAAAGATCCTTCGGAGGAAAACAAAATCAATAAAAACAAGCTTCAAGCCCAGCTCTTTAAAACTCTTCAGATGGAAGAGGACTTCTGGAGACAAAGATCAGCAGTAAAATGGATGAGTGAGGGAGATAGAAATACAAAATTCTTCCACAACATAGTGCAAACAAGAAGGCTAAATAATAGAATATTCAGGATATGGGATGAGGGTGAATGTCTGGAGAAACCTGACTTAATTAGAGACTCAGCAGTTAAATATTTTGAGCAATTGTTGACAGGTGAATTTAATAATGCATCGGCTTTGAATTTAAGCTGTATACCGGAATTGATCACTTTAGAGGAGAATGAAGCACTCACAGGATTACCTTCTCCTGAAGAAATAAAATAGGTAGTGTGGGAAATGGATCAAAATAGTGTGGCAGGGCCAGATGGATTTTCAGCGGCATTTTATATTTCATGTTGGGAAATAATTCAAAATGATGTTTGTCAAGCAGTGATGGATTTTTTTGCAGGTGGGATGATACCAAAGGGGATGGCAGCTACAACTATTGTGTTAATTCCGAAAATAGAGAATGCTCAAGCATGGAAAGATTTTCGGCCCATCAGCCTTTGTAATGTTTCTTATAAAATAATTTCAAAGCTGTTGGCAAATAGACTAAAAAAAGTATTGAATAAGATTATTTCTCCATCTCAGAGCGGTTTTGTTGAAGGTAGATTAATTTCTGACAATATACTCTTAGCTCAAGAAATGACACATAAGCTGAATTACCATGTTAGAGGAGGAAATATGATTATGAAACTTAACATGGCTAAAGCATTTGACAGGGTCCAGTGGAATCTATTATTCAGAATTATGACAGCCTTTGGATTTTCAAAAAAATATTTGGCTCTCATTCGAAGATGTATTACTATAGTATGGTTTTCTATCCGTATAAATGGGCAATTGGCAGGATTCTTTCAGTCAAAAAGAGGACTAAGACAAGGAGACCCCATTTCCCCTTTTTTATTCATCATTGTTTCGGAATTTTTATCAAGGGGTTTAGAACATCTTTTCTTTAATAATCCTAAACTGGATTTTGTTTCAGGTTGTTCTCTGAGGATTTCTCATCTTGCTTATGTTGATGATATTATGATATTCCTGAACGGATCAATCAACTGTGTTAAAAAAGTTAAAGGTTTTCTTGAGGATTATGAGAAGAATTCAGGGCAACTTATAAATGCAAACAAAAGTATGATTTATCTATCTAGAAGAATTCCAGAGACTCGAAAAAAATCAATTTTTGCTGCTACAGGTTTTCTGGAGGGAACATGGCCCTTGAAATATTTAGGTATCCCTTTATTCACTGGACACAGAAAATCAGTTTATTTTCAACCTATATTAGACAAAATAAGGAAAAGACTCTTGGGCTGGAATCTATCTAATTTGTCATATGGAGGACGTCTCTGCTTAATTCAAAGTGTACTCATCTCTATGCCATTATATTTACTGCAAATACTTCTTCCTCCATTATCCATTCTTCATAGTTTGGAGATGATTTTTGCAAGGTTCTTCTGGGGTTCTACAGATAATAACAGAAAAATTCATTGGGTGTCATGGGAAGATATCAGTAAACAAAAATTGGAAGGGGATTTAGGTATAAGGAAACTTGCAGATTTTAGTTTGGCAATGGCTATCAAACTTTGGTTTCGATTTAGAGAGCAAAGCACGCTTTGGGCGGAATTTTTATTAAAGTTATATTGTGGTTCAGAGCACCCGGTTGCGGTGAACTTAAAAAATAAGGCATCCCCTATTTGGCGAAGATTGATCAAAGTCCGTAGCCTGGCAGAACAAAATATTGGTTGGATACTTGGAAATGGCAAAATAAACTTTTGGTATGATACTTGGCTTGATGTTGGCCCTATCTTTCAAGTTTGTAAACCTAATGGAAATAATGAATTACAAGTTGTTAATCTTACTGATAGAATAAATTGGAGAAAGGACAGAGTTATAGGTGCACTCTCAGAAAAATTGCAGGATGAAATTGCTGATATGAACTTGCAACAGAACGTCCCAGATCAAATCATATGGAAGCCTGCACCAAATGGTAAATTCTTGTTGAAATCTGCTTGGGATAAGGTTAGACAAACACAAACAACTCTTCATATTAACTATGCAATTTGGAATAATCTTCTTAAACCGAGTATTTCGATTTTTGCATGGCGATTTTTAAAAAGAAAACTTCCAGTAGATGAAGTTTTACAAAAACGGGGAGTTGCTCTAGCATCTAAATGCCATTGCTGCAACAATATGGAGACCTGGAGACATTTGTTTTTCGATGGTCCCATTGCTAGAGGAGTATGGTCTTATTTTGCAAAAATTTTTGAAGTGAACAGATCATCAAATTTAGAAAATTGGAAAGTTGGATTGGGATGGTCGCATGATGGACATATTAGAGAGGTGATGTCTTTTCTTATTCTATGGTTTTTATGGCTAGCTAGGAATGAAGCTAAACATAAAGGCTTAAGACAAGATGTGCAAAAAATTCAGAGATGTGTAATCCATTATTGTATGTTAGGGGAAACTGCATGAAATATCAAAGGAAAACATTGGAAGGGATACACAACAGTTGCTAAGAGCTGGGGAATATCGGCTAAAGCTTTAGTTAAAACCACAATTACTATGGTATATTGGAAGAAACCTAATACAGGAGGTTACAAATTAAACACAGATGGATGCTCGCGAGGGAACCCTGGTTTATCTTCATATGGGGTTATAATTCGGAATCATGAAGGGGATTTTCTTATGGCAAAGTATGGTATATTGGGATCTTCCTCTAATGTTAAGGCAGAGCTTGTTGCAATACTAGTAGGTCTTGAACTATGCGAAGCTCACAATTTTTTGCCGATTTGGTTAGAATCGGACTCTTTGGTGTCTTTGAGGATTATACAGTCTTCATTAATGTGTTGGGAATATAGAAAGATTATTTTGAAAATTAGAATGCTCATTATGAAACATCAAGTTTCTTATTCTCATGTGTTTAGAGAAGGAAATGTTGCTGCTGACTATTTGGCTAATCAAGCATTTAATGTGCAAGGGGAAAGAGTGATTTTGGAGAAAGATATGGGGAAAAAACTACATGGCATATGCAAGCTGGATAAGATGGGTATTCCATATATCAGATTGGATCGGAAGATTTTATAGAGGTTGGAAGATTTGTGTTATATGGGTAGCAAAGACTGTGTTTCTTCTTAAACTACATGGTATTATTATAAATGTCAGCTGGTTTTCAGATCTCTGATAGAGCAGATTTTCTATAGTTTCCTTATGGTTGGGTTTCTGGAAAAATCTCAAATTGACATTGATTTGAAGGGTAATGGTATTCTAAACTGTACGACATCTTTATTATGCTATTTTTATGATAAGGCTTGGCACAGAACTTACAGATCCATGGAAAAATAATTTGAGTTTGCTTGACTTTTGAACTTTATGGTATTAATTATAGCTGGTTTTATAATGTCATAATGAAGGTTGGTTTTCTGAAGTCTGAAAGTGCTGTTTCTGTATGCTGGTTTTATGACTGTGCCGTTTCTTCGGGGAATACTGATTTGACACTGTTTTGGAAGGGTAATGGTATGCCGAACTAAATGGATTTACTTGGTGGAAAGATGGCTTTCTTGTGTAATAAATGTCATGCAATTTGAACTTATAGTGCAATTTGGTTTCATTGGTGAAACAGAGATTAATTGCTGATATAGACTTGAGTTCGAGATTAAACTCATAGATTCTGAAAATCAAGTTATATAGGCAGATATCAGATTGTATTGCCTGAGTTTATCCAAAGCAAAATCAAAGTTACATAAAATCTTGCTGTACTGAGCTGCTTCAAATTCTTTTATATGCTGTTCCGTTGGAGTGCTTTCTCTGGAAAATATTAATTGATGTTGATTTGAAGGATTGGAATTTAATGTGAAAATGGTTGAGTTCTGATTATGAAGATGGGTTGCATTGGACTGTGGTTTCAATCCAAAATCAGATTCAGATATTCTGTTAATCTGATTTTGGCTACGTTGAGCAATTATGTGGCTTCCTGTTCAGATACCAGTTTGTACTGCCCCGTCCTACTGTATTGAGCTGTTCGTATCCAAAAATTGAAATGGGCTGCTGATTAAATAAAGCTCTTATTCTCATTCACAAACATATGTCAATTGGAAAAACGGAAATGAGGTCTATGGTGTTCGGTGGTACGAATTCTTTTGGAGAACTTGTAATCACAGGTTAGAAGGACTTGCGAGATTGAAACTGCTCCTGCTGAAACTTATGGCAATGCACATACTGAAGGCTAAAGGATGATCATTCTGATATTAGAGCGGTGCTATGCTTCGAGGAGTTAGCTAATTATTAATTTCCCTAATCATCGCTAGCCAAAAAATATTTCCTTTTTGATTACATAATTGTAAATTCATTTTGGCCTTATTTGTATCACTATATTAGAAGGTTAGGCTCGATCCCCCTTCTAATATGGTTATTTCCTACTTCTTGGAATAAAATTCTTTCTTTTAAAAAAAAAAATTTAAAATGGATAACTCTAAAAGCATAAGTACCCCCATGGCCACTAATATAAAGATAGATAGTGACCCTGATGATAAACCAGTAGATCTTAAACTCTATAGAAGTATGATACGAAGTCTACTGTACCTTATAGCCAGCAGACCTGATATTCTTTTTGCTGTAGGGATGTGCGCTAGATACCAAACCTGTGCTAAGGAAACACACTTAGCAACCCTAAAAAGAATACTAAGATATGTTAAGGGCACCCTAAATGTAGGGATTTGGTATCATAGGACCTCAACCTTTGTTTGTTAGGATACTCGGATTCTGACTATGCTGGTTGTAAATTAGATAGAAAGAGTACAAGTGGAAGCTGCCAACTGTTAGGAAATAGTCTAGTAAGTTGGTGCAGCAGAAAACAACACTGTGTAGCTCTATCCACAACTGAAGCTGAATATGTTGCCTTAGGAGAATGTGTAGCACAACTTTTATGGATGATGCACACTCTTAATGACTTCCAGCTCAACTACACCCAAACTCAGGTATTCATTGACAATATAAGCTCAATTAATCTAACTAAAAACCCAATCCAATATTCCAGAACTAAACACATAGAAGTTAAACACCATTTTGTAAGAGATCATGTAGCCAGGGGTGAAATAGTCCTTAAGCATGTAGACTCTAAATCTAACTTAGCTGACATATTCACCAAACCCCTACCTGAGTCTAAGTTCAGCTCACTAAGAAGGCAGTTAGGATTATGTTTGGCAGAATAGGTTTAGTCTACTTTTAGTTTTACTTGAAAATTAGTTTTAAAGTAGTTTTTAAAATGCTTTCAAAATCAGCTGTTACTCAGTTTTGAAACAAATTTTTTTTCGACTTAGTTTTATTTTAAAAACTACCCCCTTCAAAACTAGGGCTTTTTCGCAAATGGACTTAGCCTAGGCCCTAACCCTAGAACTGCATACACCTATAGATTTAGAAGCCAGCATCTCACAAGCACCTTAGGGTACGTTTCATTGATAACCTAGAATGGGTTGAGATGCTTAGGTCTTTGCCTTAATTCAAGATGCTTTAAGTCAGTGCATCTGCAGTAATTGGGGCACTAAATACAACTTACACAGTAATCAAGTTAAGTGTCAAGTTTAGAAAATCTAACTTGAACAGAACACTTAACTTGACTAAACCCCAGCGAAAACTACAGTTCAATAACAGTTAGTAAGTAGCTAATTGGGTTAGACAGGACCCTAAAAGAAACTGAGTTGGTTGTAGGGATAGGAGACATTCAAATATCCAAATGTCTTAGAATTCAAAATGTCCTTCTAGTCAAGGGGATGACATTTAATCTCCTAAGTGTCAGTCAATTGTGTGATGCTAGTTACACAATTGATTTTCATTCAAGTCAATGTCTAGTTAGACAAAATGACACACTTGACACGGTACTAGTAGGCACAAGGATAGATAATATTTATCAAATTTCTTTTAAAAGTGCTATTAATGCTTTTGTTAAGTGTTTCATGTTAAGAGAAGATGAGTCTACCCTTTGGCACCGGAGATTGGCACATGTGAACATGAAGAACATCCGGAAATTGGGCAACAAGGGACTAGTTCGTGGTTTACCAAGCATCAAGTACGAAAAGGACAAACTTTGTGATGCAAGTCAAATGGGTAAGCAAACGAAATCTTCACACAAAGGTAAAAGCGCTGTAAGTACTTCTACTGCTTTGGATTTACTTCGCATAAATTTATTTGATTGTAGTACAATTATATCCTTGAATGATAGTAGATATTGTTTTGTGATCATTGATGATTTTACTAGATATACTTGGACATATTTTCTAAAATATAAGGATCAAACCCTAGATATTTTTATTTCTTTTTGAAGAAGAGTTGAAAATGAAAAATCATCAACAATTAAAACAATTAGGAGTGATCATGGAGGAGAATTTCAAAACCAAAGTTTTTTAGAGTTTTGTCAAGAGAGAGGATATAGACATGAGTTCTCCACTCCTAGAACACCACAATAAAATGGTGTTGTAGAGAGGAAGAACCGAGTCTTACAAGAGGTTGCACGAAGCATGCTCAATGAGTACTCCTTACCGAGTTACTTATGGGTTGAAGCTGTGAACACAACTTGCTACGTGCAAAATTGAGTCCTCATTCATAGATTTTTAGGAAAGACTCCTCACGAACTTTGGTTTGGAAGACCACCTACAGTTAAACATCTTAGGGTGTTTGGGTGTAAGGTATTTATTCTAAACACCAAGGACCATCTTGGAAAGTTCACAGCGAAAGTTGATGAAGGGATACTGGTCGGGTACTCCCTTGTCAGCAAAGCTTATCGAGTCTACAACAAAAAATCTAGATTGGTCGAAGAATCATCTGATGTTGTTTTTAAAGAAATCCCATCAGATGATGTAGAAGGAGTTTAATTTGTTAGTGAGAGCCCTAGAGCCAATCATATGATGATTACATTTTGGACTCATTATATCATATTCTTGTATATATATTTCTTATATATAAAGGCATTTCTTATGGTTATTGTACTTATGTGTATTGGTGCCAAATAACTTAGTATAATAACGTCCTTGAGTAGAAGGTTCTTATCTATATCAATCGATTAGTTGAATCGATAGTGAGATGGTATAGAGAACACTACTCTTAATTATTCCTAGTCAAGTATTAACATTCAAGGACAATGTTAATGCATAGAGACTAGCATGTAGGTCAACATGATGACTTGATCTCACAAGTCATGGATATGAGATATCAAGTTGACACATGAGTATACATTAGAGAATGTATACTGAATGGCCCGGCATGAGAAAGTAACATGGATCGTTATATGAGTGTCATATACTTTCTCATGTGACTATTAGTATGACTATAGTCCTAGACCTGAAGTTACCATAGTTCCCTACATAAGGAGTTACGTACTTTGACTTCGTCAAACGTCACCCGTAACTGGGTGGACTATAAAGGCGATTATTAGGTATGTAACAAATTATGCGGAGGGATGTGTGTGATGTAGATGGGATCTATCCTTCCTATATGACGGGAGAGATATCATAGTCTTGATAGAGTGAGATCACTAAGTGCATGGCCATGCCCAAATAATGCAATATGAGATATTGAGCTTATTTGATTATAGTGAGTCTACTTGGAGTTCAAGACACATAGATTGATTGGAGGATGACACGGTCTATGCCTCATGAAAGATCAATCTAGATATCGAGGATAGAAGGACGTTGTCATATATTGTGATGGTCACAATTATTAGTCACAATGGTGATGTTGGATCTCGACATTCTTGTAACTTGGGTAGCAATGATGAGTTGCTAGATACCTCTCATTGTTTATGTCCTTAAATAGATTTAAGGGCATTGCCAACGTTACAAGAACCTATAGGGTCACACACATAGAGCAATAGATGGAGAATAAGTCCATATGATGGACCGAGAGTAATGAAGTCAAAGTTTGACTTTGGCTAAATATGGAAAGTCCATAAAAGGCAGGTTTGACTTGACTCAAATTAGACAACTTGAGTTGGACTCGAGTTTGATCCAAGTGTTGGATGAATCTAATCATGGGAGAATAATGAAGTCAAAGTTTGATTTTGGCTAAATATAGAAAGTCCATAAAAGGCATGTTTGACTTGACTCAAATTAGACAACTTGAGTTGGACTCGAGTTTGATCCAAGTGTTGGATGAATCTAATCATGGGAGAATAATGAAGTCAAAGTTTGACTTTGGCTAAATATGGAAAGTCCATAAGAGGCAAGTTTGACTTGACTCAAGCCACATCACCTTGACTTGACCAAGTGATGACTTGGCATCATCATCAAGGCTAAGTAACCTCCCCATTTGAATTTTGAATTCAAATGAGGGGTTACCTAAGATGGTGGCCGGCCACTTAATGGCCAATAATGGCCATTAAGTGGCCTGCCACTTATACACACAAAATGAGGTTTTTGTGGTGATTTGATTTCTCTCCCAACTTAGTTTTTGGTTTTGGCTCTCCCTCTCCTCTCTTGTGGCCGAGACCCCAAGCAAGTGCTAGCACACTTTTGGGCTCTCCTCTCCACTCTCTTGCTTGTGTGGATACTTGTAGAGGGTTGCTACTTTGCATCCTTGAGATCCGACACCAACCGAGGAGCGAGCGGGAATTGCAGGGCACGCATCGAAGGTAGTTTTTCTCTTCTCTAATAGATCTAGGTTGTAGATCGGTTTTGAAGCATGTAAACGAGCACTCGTAAATTTTTGAAATGGTTTTCTTCGCTCGGATCCTTTCTATTGGGGCTTTCGGGGTTTCCGCGACGCGAAAAAGCGGTTTTCGTGGCCCGAAAAACTCTACATAATTCAAACTTAGGAAATGGAAGTCCAAGTTGTTGGGTCCGGGTGCATGTTGACAAGGATACGAGTTCGTAAAATTTTAAATTTTTACGTGCAGCGGAAGAATTAGCATAAAATAATTTCTCAAATTATTTTAACCACGTATCTAGCATGCAACCTTATGATGTGTGGACATGATCATAAATTGAAACTTTGCGGAAAAGTAAACTAATTTACTTTGTACCTTTCGTAACTCGAAGAAAGGGACGAGATCCAACCGTAGCGTCCCTTGGAAGCTCCGCCTCTATTCGCGTCCACGCCGAGTTCTCTTCGGGATGACTTCGCAAAGTCACGAGTTTTGTGCCGACGAGAACTACTAGATTCTCTAAAGGCACAACTAGAAGATCAAGAGAGAAGGAAGGAAACTAACCACCAAGAAACGGAATCTAAATTCCGAGAAGGGAAGGAAGGAGTCGCGATCCGCTTCTTCTTCTTCGGGATGTTCTTGGTGGATGAAGCTCTCGGCTACCCTTGGGATGTGCGCCGGCCCTAGGGGAGGAGTAGGGTGCGCCGGCCCTATGGGAGGATTAGGGTGCGCCGGCCCTAAGGGGAAGAGAGAGGGAGAGAATAAGAGAGAGAGGGAGAGAACTACTAGATCTCTTGACAACTCAATTGGGAATTCAAGCCTTGCCTTTGGTTCCTTTATATAGTAGCCTCTCCCTTGCCAAGTCTCTCTTTTAACGGAATTTTTCATAAGAAATTTATCCTATAAATTTGCTTATGAATTATTCCGTTTAAACCAAGTTTTATTATAACTAACTTTATAATAAAACATATATATCTCTCCTTTTATTATGGAATAAATTTTACAAGAAATTTATAAAGTTTCTTTATTATGGAAAAATCAATTCATAATTGATTTTATAAAATTAAAATAAACCATTCCATGGATCATTTTAATTTCCATAAAAAGAATAAATTTCTATAAATTTATTTATATTGATTTCTTTATACAAATTTATTTATCCATAATTTATAAAACAAATCGCGCTAGATTTATTTTATTAATTAAACCAAATAAATTGGTTTCTCCCTATTCTTTTGGCCGGCCAAACCAAAGAGGATTGGCACCCTCTTTGGCCGGCCAAACCGAGCTGAACCGATCGCGAATTAAACTCATTTAATTCGCCCGATAAGCCTTCAAAAGACTTAGCCATTTTAAGTTTCCACTGTGCCTCTGATTAACTCAGATTGGACTTATTTCTCTTGATTGGAAAATCCAATTTTCAACTCGTTTTAAATCCCTCGGATTACTCATAGTGCGTGTGACTAAATAGACTTTCGATTTATGTTGGCCGTCTATAATTAACCAATTATAGAACGATCATGAGTGGCACCTAGTAGTACATCATGACCCCCAATTAATCGAAAGATCAACGGTTGACCTCAGAAGTAATTCTGAAACCCTTCAGCAGCTCTAATGAATCGTGCCTCATTCTTTTAACCATCTTATACCCTCTTGGTTCAGGACATGGTCTGTATGTGTCAGTCCCCACTAAGCTGACTACGTCACACCTAGCCCAAGTAGTGTCTTTCTCGTCCTTTGGATTTCTAATTACTCTCATGTATTTAAGAGACTCATACTCTAAACATGATATGCTCTGGCCAGAGGTTTTGAGTAACAATCCGACGATAGGCCTGGGTATACATCTCCTCACAAGGAGTGGTGAATCCTTTGTAGGCTGTTCAAACATCTTCGGGCACTTCGGCTTATACCCAATCATCCTGGGTCCACACCTCCTTGGAGATGCTTGCTTAAGATGTTAATGTATAAGTCTCCATGACCAAGATGACTTGAACACCGCAAGTCAAAGGAACATCGCACTTATGTTGCAGTAATAACTTCATTGACATATCTATATAGATTACCATATGAAGTTTTACAGCTAGTCACTCCAATGAACTAGTTTCCTTAACTAGCATCCATGTTTATCTCCGGACATCCCAATGTCACCAGCCAGTGAGAATCAGCTGATTAGAGAATAACCCATGCTAGTCTCAACAGAATTGATAGTGTCCGTTTTTATCAATTCATCGACTAGGGATATTTTCAATACTTCACAATTACACATGTAGAGATAATCACTAGTTGTGATCCCATCACAAATTCTCTTATGTTGTGAATTGTATTGCGGACATTCAGTAGATGAGTTTAAGATCCCAATCAAATACACTAACATGCATACTCAAATAGTGAATTATCATTTATTAAAATAAATGTTTACAATCATAAGGCGATTGCCTTAGGACACTTCTCTCATATCACTAACACAAGTGTTGTAGATGGTAGTGATGAATCTGATGACGGTGAGCCTAGACAACTTATAGATCAGCCGGATCCTGAGGCTGAGCCTGTGTCTAGTGACACCATCCAAGAAGCACCTCCAACACCAAGGCAAACTAGGTTAGCCTCTAGTCATCCCCAAGACCAAATTATTGGAGATATCCATCATGGGGTTAGAACTAGATCATTCTTTAGGAATGAGGCTAATGAAGTTGCTTTAATTTCGAAAATTGAGCCTAGGAAAATTGATGAAGCATTAGATGATCCCGATTGGATCATTGCTATGCAAGATGAATTAGGTCAATTCGAGAGAAGCCAAGTTTGGGACTTAGTCCCTAGACCTAAGAAGACCACCATTATTGGAACCAAATGGGTCTTTAAAAATAAATTGAACCATATGGGAGAAATCATAAGAAACAAGGCACGCTTAGTAGCGAAGAACTATAGTCAAGTTGAAGGCCTTGATTACGATGAGACCTATGCTCCCGTGGCACGATTAGAATCCATTCGATTAATGCTTGCATTTGCAGCACATCGAGGTTTCAAACTCTCTCAAATGGAAGTCAAATCGGCCTTCCTAAATGGTTTCATAAGAGAAGAGATCTATGTCGAACAACCTCCGGGGTTTGAGAGTTCCGAATTTCCAAACCACGTGTTCAAGCTCAAGAAGGCGCTCAACGACCTTAAACAAGCACCTCAGGCTTGGTATGAGCGGTTGTTGACATTTCTAATCGAAAAAGGCTTCGTGAGAGGTGATAAGCACCATTTTATTGATTATTTTAATTGTTAAAATCCATGTTTGACCTATGTTTTTATTGCTTAATTGTGATTTTACCCTAGGTTTTAGGATTTCCTCTTATTTTGGACTTAATTGCAAATTTATATTTTTTTGGATTATTTGGCCACTAATTTTTTGATATATTTTTGTAGGCATGAAAGGATCCTGGAGCTAGGTCATACTGGGTCAAACTTGAGTCGGATGTGAACTGGATCGAATTATCAAGCTTACAATTAATCCGGGTCGTCCGATTCAAGAGCGGCTAGATCTGAGCCATCCGGGATGATCTGAAGCCATCCGAGCTAGGGTTAGGGTTGATCAAGCTCTATGATCAAGATCTGAAGGTTTCATTCCAATCAGAGCTCAATCAACCGTTGGATCAAGCACGGAGGGCTCTAGAGCGTCCATTCACAGATAGAGTTGATCTGGACCATCCGTTGCATATCTGGAGGATCCGAGCTACCACAAGGCAGATCCTGACCCCAGATCATCATCATAAAAGTTTGGCCTAAATCAGACCAAGATCTGTCGTTGGATCTCCTCCGATTAATCTGAGCCGTCCATTTGTTCCTATTTAATCAAAACGCAGAGAATTCTTCCCTTTGTCGCGTGTCCGCCGTTCTTCATCTTCCTCGCGTGTTCTTCAGTTCTTAGCTAATTTTCTAAAATATAAGGATCAAACCCTAGATGTTTTTATTTCTTTTTGAAGAAGAGTTGAAAATGAAAAATCATCAACAATTAAAACAATTAGGAGTGATCATGGAGGAGAATTTCAAAACCAAAGTTTTTTAGAGTTTTGTCAAGAGAGAGGATATAGACATGAGTTCTCCACTCCTAGAACACCACAACAAAATGGTGTTGTAGAGAGGAAGAACCAGGTCTTACAAGAGGTTGCACGAAGCATGCTCAATGAGTACTCCTTACCGAGTTACTTATGGGTTGAAGCTGTGAACACAACTTGCTACGTGCAAAATTGAGTCCTCATTCATAGATTTTTA
>JAGFNQ010000251.1:0-26278 GCA_024364735.1 Boesenbergia rotunda
TCATTCAGTATACATTCTCCAATGCATACTCATGTGTCAACTTGATATCTCATATCCATGACTTGTGAGATCAAGTCATCGTGTTGACCTACATGCTAGTCTCTATGCATTACATTGTCCCTGAATGTTAATACTTGACTAGGAATAATTAGAGTAGTGTTCTCTATATCATCTCACTATCGATTCAACCAATCGATTGATATAGATATGAACCTACTACCAAGGACGTTATTACACTTAGTTATTTGGCACCAATACAAGTAAGTATAATAACCATAATCAAATGCCTTTATATATATATATGAAATATGATACAATGAGTCCATACAACAACCATCACATGATTGGCTCTAGGCTCTCACTAACAATCTCCACTAGAACTAGTGCCAATCACTGTAGTATCTAATACCCAATGACCTAGTGTGACCATCATGCTTGGTCTGTGCCAAAGCCTTGGTCAAGGGATCTGCAATGTTAGCCTCTGTGGTACTCTGCATATCTTCACATCTCCTCGATCGATGATCTCTCGAATGAGATGGAAACGCCGTAGTATGTGTTTGGTCCGCTGGTGTGAACGAGGTTCCTTAGCCTGCGCAATAGCTCCATTGTTGTCACAATAGAGCTGTACTGGGTCGGCTATGCTAGGAACCACTCCAAGCTCAGTAATGAACTTGCGGATCCAAACTGCCTCCTTTGCTGCCTCAGATGCAGCAATGTACTCAGCTTCTGTTGTAGAATCAGCAACTGTATCCTGCTTTGAACTCTTCCAGCTGACAGCGCCACCATTTAAGCAAAACACGAACCCTGACTGCGATCTGTAGTCATCCTGGTCAGTTTGGAAGCTTGCATCACTGTAACCTTTTACAGTTAGCTCCTCTTCGCCTCCAAATATCAAGAAATATTCTTTAGTCCTTCTCAAGTACTTAAGAATATTCTTGACTGCTATCCAGTGACGTTCACCTGGATCTGACTGGTATCTGCTCGTCATGCTCAAAGCATACGAGACATCAGGACGAGTACATAACATGGCGTACATGATAGATCCTATGGCTGAGGCATAAGGGATCTTGCTCATGCGGTCTCTCTCCTCTCTAGAAGAGGGACCTTGAGTCTTCGAAAGACTCACGCCATGTGACATTGGCAGATTTCCCTTCTTGGAATTCTGCATGGCAAACCGTTGCAAAACGGTATCAATGTATGTACTCTGACTTAGGCCAAGCAATCTCTTAGATCTATCTCTATAGATCTTTATGCCTAGAATATAGGCTGCTTCACCTAAGTCTTTCATTGAGAAGGAATTCCCCAACCAAGTCTTCACAGACTGTAGTGAAGGAATGTCATTCCCAATGAGTAGTATGTCATCTACATACAAAACAAGGAAGACAACTGTGCTCCCACTAACCCTTTTGTAGACACAAGGTTCATCTTCATTCTTGATGAAACCAAACTGTTTGATTGCATCATCGAATCGAAGATTCCAGCTTCGAGAAGCTTGCTTTAGTCCATAAAGGGACTTATGCAGCTTGCATACTCTACCAGTATGCTTTGGATCTACAAAACCCTCAGGTTGTGTCATGTACACTTCCTCGAGGAGGTTTCCATTCAGAAACGCAGTTTTGACGTCCATCTGCCAGATCTCATAATCGTGGTATGCTGCAATAGCAAGCAAGATCCTAATGGACTTGAACATCGCGACTGGAGAAAAAGTTTCATCATAGTCAATACCATGAATTTGCTTGAAACCTTTAGCTACTAGTCTACCCTTATAGGTATGTACAAGTCCATCCATGTCAGTCTTTCTCTTAAAGACCCACTTACACCCAATGGGTTTGACCCCTTCAGGTGGATCAACCAAAGTCCATACTTGGTTGGTGTACATGGAATCCATCTCGGATCTCATGGCCTCTAGCCATTTCTCAGAATCTGGGCTCATCACAGCTTCCTGATAGGAGGTAGGCTCGTTCTCAACGAGCATAACGTCATCATGGTCAGACAAGAGAAATGAGTATCTCTCAGGCTGACGACGTACCCTATCAGACCTGCGAAGAGGTAGGTCTACATGAACAGGTTGTTGTTCCACAGCTTCTTGTGCAACAACCTCATCAACCACCACACTTTGTGGTTCCTGTTCAACTTCCATCAAGGCTTCAGTGCTATTGTCCATGTCTTGAACTTCTTCAAGACTGAACGTACTCCCACTAGTCTTTCTAGAAACAAAGTCCCTTTCTAGAAATACTCCAGTCTTAGCAACAAACACTTTGTGCTGACTAGGAATGTAGAAGTAGTATCCCTTCGTTTCCTTGGGATACCCTATGAAATAACACTTATCAGATTTGGGTCCCAGTTTGTCTGAGACTTGACGTCGTACGTAAGCCTCACAACCCCAAACCCTCATGAAAGACATCTTGGGACTCCTCCCTGTCCATATCGTATATGGTGTCTTCATGACAGCCTTTGATGGAACACGGTTTAGTGTGAACGCTGCCGTGTCTAGAGCATATCCCCAAAAGGATATAGGAAGATCTGCGTGACTCATCATAGATCGTACCATATCTAATAAGGTACGATTCCTCCTTTCGGATACACCATTCCACTGTGGTGTTCCAGGGGGAGTGAGTTGGGATAGAATCCCACACTCAGCTAGGTAGTCACGAAACTCATGGCTCAAGTATTCTCCACCTCGATCTGATCGAAGTATCTTAATACTCTTGCCAAGTTGGTTCTGTACTTCATTTCTGAATTCTTTGAACTTTTCAAAGGATTCTGACTTATGTGTCATCAAATACACATAGCCATATCTACTGAAGTCATCAGTAAATGTGATGAAGTACCTGTAACCACCTCTGGCAGCGACATTGAAAGGGCCACATACATCACTATGTATGAGTCCTAACAAGTCTGTCGCTCTTTCGCTATGTCCACTAAAGGGAGTCTTAGTTATCTTGCCTAGAAGGCATGACTCGCATGTCTCATATGACTCAAAATCAAATGAGTCCAGCAAACCATCCTTATGGAGCTGGGACAAGCGACTCTCATTTATGTGGCCTAAGCGACAGTGCCAGAGACAGGTTGGGTTCAACTCATTTGATCTCAACCTCTTGGTATTCACGTTATAGATAGGGCTCTCTAAGTCTAGAATATAGAGGCCATTCATCAGATGTGCGCTACAATAGAACATATCCTTTAAATAAACATAACAACATTTGTCCTTTATTATGAATGAAAAACCTTTGTTATCTAAACATGAAACTGAAATGATATTCTTTGTTAGTACAGGTACATAACAACAGTTATTCAATTCCAGTACAAGCCCAGAGGGTAGAGATAGAAAGTAAGTCCCTATAGCAACAGCAGCAACCCTTGCTCCATTGCCTACTCGTAGGTCCACCTCGCCCTTGGCCAATGCCCTGCTATTTCTCAGCGCCTGCACATTAGTACAAATGTGAGAAGCACACCCAGTATCTAATACCCATGATGTAGAAATAGAAAGGTTGACTTCTATAACATTTATACCTGAAGTAGAAGTCTCACTTCTCTTCTTCTTCAGATCTTCCAGGTATACCTTGCAGTTCCGCTTCCAATGCCCAGTCTTACCGCAGTGGAAGCAGGTAGCATCCTTAGCAACCCCACCTTTAGGTTTGAGTGTTGAAGAGCTGGCTTTGCCTTGGCTTGGGTCTTACCCTTACCTTTGGGCTTCCACTTGCCCTTACCCTTGCCCTTTTGTACCATTAGGACGGTACTGGACTTGGCAGTGGTGAGATTAGGCTCAGCAGTTCTTAACATGTTGAGTATCTCGGGCAGTGGTTTGTCTAATTCGTTCATGTTGTAGTTCATGACGAATTGACGGTAACTCACCGGCAACGATTGCAGGATCAGATCGGTAGCCAGCTCTTGGCCCAAAGGGAACCCCAACCTCTCGAGGTTCTCGACGTACCCAATCATTTTGAGTGCGTGAGTTCCTACAGGGGTTCCCTCTTTATCTTGCATGAAAAGAGGGCCTGAGTCACTTCAAACCTCTCATGCCTTGCCTGCCCTTGATATAGTTGCTTGAGATGGCCAATCATATCAAAAGCATTCATTTTCTCGTGTTGCTTCTGAAGCTCAGGAGACATACAGCATAGCATTAGGCATGACACGTCTAACGCGTCATCTAGATGCTTCTGATGAGCATCTCTAACACTACGTGCGGCAGAGGCTGGTGGTGCATCAGGAACTGCTTGCTCCAGAACGTACAGCTTACGTTCCTGCGTGAGGACTATCCTCAGATTCCTGTACCAGTCCAGGAAATTAGCTCCTAGGAGCTTGTCCTTCTCAAGAACAGATCGTAGAGAGAGAGTGTTCGTGTTTGACATGGTAATCTACAACATAAAATGCAGAAAATAAATATCCACCATTGTATCATATTTTATTTATCATTTAACTAGGCCTTTAATTAAATGATGCTCCCACTGAATTATAGGGCTTTGGTAGAATCGAGTCATAGATGTGGTAAAACCACACTACTAGATCCACACCAACTAACTATAATTCTCGTAGGTCAAGATCCACATCATACTACGTCTTGAGTTAGCTTTGGCTAAATCGCCCAAGACTTAGTATGATCGGTAGGTACTAATTACCAATTACATCTCTATGCAACTCTTGTTTATAGGATCAAGAATTAACATTTATGAATAATCTTGAGTTAGCTTTGGCTAAATCTCCCAAGACTATTGATAAATGCGATTTTGTCCTACCTTTCCAAGTATTGGAGTATGCCTATAGTTAGGCTCGATCCAATTGAGCTAACTAGTTACTCAATCTAATTGAGCTCAATCTAACCCAAGCGTGATAGGCGGGACCAAGGTTGTCCCTCCGCATCCCACCAAGATTAAATGTATTGCTCTGCTTTGGCAGATTCAACAATCGCATATGATCGTGGTAGTGATGGGTATCAAGGCTCGTTAGGCATATACGAGTTGATTTCGATTTAGATCTAATCTAATCGATGATGTGCATCGTATTTAGGCATTTATTAAATCTAATTTAACCTAAATGTGTATTAGGTGCACATCAAGATGTTGTTCCCACATTACATGTGCATCACATACACTCATGTATATTCTATTCTATACTAACATGCATCACATACATATAAGCAAAAATAAATATACAAGAAAATTAAAATGTGATTAGTCATGGCCCTACTAAGATCTTCTCAAGCCAATGAGAAGATCCTTTGGTCAACCTAGGGTCTAGGCAGCAGCTTCTCCAAGCTCCTCCTTCCAGAACCCCATGTGTTGTCGGCTTGCTTCCCACGAGTCCGTCTTCTCCAGAATTTCCTTCATCTTCAATTTTGTACATTACAAAATTTATACTCGAGTTACATTCGAGTCTTAAACTAATTTTAACAGAAATAATAAATAAAAGTCCGACACGCAGGTCGCAATCACAATACAACACACACAACACAAATAACGGCACGCAGACCGTAATATGAATTACACACATATTTTAATCTAATTAAAATAGGGTCTTGGGCCATGACCATCACACTACTGTACATAATTCAAAATTATGTATTTTACAAAAATTTATCTAATTTTTCTATGTATTTTACGAATTTTATGAGTCACAACTCCACGGTGGTCTCGTTAAGCGGGTTTCGGGCACAATCACGTGACAAGGCCCCTTGCGGGGTTAGGGGCGGCGCCCCTACTCATGAAATTAATTTTGTGAGTGTCGTATCGCGATCTAACAGTGCCTAACCCGCTGTCCCAAAATCTATTTGGGCGAAACTTGCCGTTTCGGAGAAGTTTTTCTCGGTGGTCGAAGTGTACAAGTGCTTCACACTCGTTGCTTCGCCTCTACGAGAAAAATACTCATAAAATCCTAAAAATTAGAAAAATTACAGAATCATAAACTACTCTAATTTTGTATCCCATACAAAAAATAAATAAATACGTGCTTCGCACGTGGCTCTGATACCACTGTTGGGTTTTTCGGGCCGCGAAAACCGTCTTTTCGCGTCGCGGAAACCCCGAGAACCCAAAGCCATGGATCTCGTGCGAAGAAAAATTCCGAAACAAAAATCACATATTCATTTCATGCTCAAAATTCGATCTACTCCTAGATCTAAAGAGGGATAAACCATTTTACCTTTGGTGCGTGCCCCGCTTAATCCCGCTCGCTCCTTTTGGATGTCGGATCTCTAGGACGTCAAGTGCCGTCCCTCTAGAAGTATCCACGCGAACAAAGTGGATGGAGGAAACCCTTTAGGTGTGCTAGCACCTTTCAAGGGTTCGGCCAAGAGGAGAAGAAGAAGAAGAGCACCAACACTTGGAGGAGGAAGAAGAGAAGACACCCTTTTTTTTGGAAAATGGAACCAAAACTTGGTTTTGTTCTCTCATTGTGGCCGGCCACATAATGGCCATTAATGGCCATTAAGTGGCCAGCCATAACCCCTTTTTTAATTTGAATTCAAATTCAAATGGGGGGTTACAACCTTTGGAGATGATGTGGAGCATCATCATTGGTCAAATACCAAGCCAAGTCATCACTTGGTCAAGTCAAGGTGAGGTGGCCTTTTGGTCAAGTCAAACTTGACCATTAATCTTCCTTGATGAGGTGGCATCCACACTTAATGCTCTTGATGATGTGGAGCATCATCAATGGTTGGCTCCATGCCAATTCATCACCATGATGTGGCATTAAGTCAAGTCTAACTTGAGGTAGATTTGGGTCAAGTCAAACTTGCCTTTTATGGACTTTCCATATTTAGTCAAGTCAAACTTGACTCCATTTCTTCTCCCATGTCAAGTCTAACTTGAAGTGGAACCAAGTCAAGTCAAACTTGATTTGGATTTGGGTCAAGTCAAACTTGCCTTTTATGGACTTTCCATATTTAGCCAAGTCAAACTTGACTTCATTTTTTCTCCATCTATTTGTTCTTTGTGTGTGACCCTATAGGTTCTTGTAACGTTGGCAATGCTTCTAACCTCTTAGAAACATAAGCAATGAGCGGTATCTAGCAACACATCATTGCTACCCAAGTTACAAGAATGTTGAGATCCAACATCACCAATGTGACTACTAATTATGACTTTCATAATATGTGACAATGTCCTTCTATCGTCGATATCTAGATTGATCTTCTATGAAGCATAGACTGTGTCATCCTCCAATCAATCTATGTGTCTTGAACTCCAAGTAGACTCACTATAATCAAATAAGCTCAATATCTCATATTGCCTTATTTGGGCATGGCCATGCACTTAGTGATCTCACTCTATCAAGACTATGATATCTCTCCCGTCATATAGGAGGGATAGATCCCATCTACATCACTCACATCCCTCCGCATAATTTGTTACATACCCAGTAATCGCCTTTATAGTCCACCCAGTTACGGGTGACGTTTGACGAAACCAAAGTACATAACTCCTTATGTAGGGAACTATGGTGACTTCAGGTCTAAGGACTAATAGTCATACTAATAGTCACATGAGAAAGTATATGACACTCATATAACGATCCATGATACTTTCTCATGGTGGGTCATTCAGTATACATTCTCCAATGCATACTCATGTGTCAACTTGATATCTCATATCCATGACTTGTGAGATCAAGTCATCGTGTTGACCTACATGCTAGTCTCTATGCATTAACATTGTCCTTGAATGTTAATACTTGACTAGGAATAATTAAGAGTAGTGTTCTCTATATCATCTCACTATCGATTCAACCAATCGATTGATATAGATATGAACCTACTACCAAGGACGTTATTACACTTAGTTATTTGGCACCAATACAAGTAAGTATAATAACCATAATCAAATGCATTTATATATATATATGAAATATGATACAATGAGTCCATACAACAACCATCACATGATTGGCTCTAGGGCTCTCACTAACACTAGGTGCTTAATGGGGTTTCCCTAACTTTGTGTTAGAAAATGACTTGCGTAGCCTAGAATATATAACCAGGGAGCCCTTTGTGACAAGGGTAATCCTTGAACCAGACAATCTAAGTTACCCTATCTATTTAATGGCACTGAATGCCCATGGGAAGACACTCTGGTGCATCATTAGCATGATCGCACCGATAATTAACTAGACTTCCTACTAGCATAAATGTAGAGACCAAGGTATTAGCTACTTAGGACATTCTCCCACACTAGTCTTCCTCACTCGATCTTCTAACTCTTCTCTCTCTATCTAGCTCTCCCTTAAGCTTGTAATCACTCACACTTCCGGCTAATCTAACTAGTTCGCTTTGCAATTTCTCTAGTACTTGGCTCATCCGCCCCTATGGATACGATAATTTTTTATATTACTTTATAACATTTCCGCACACTTACAGATTCACACCATCAAGTTCAAGGCATGGAAGCATAAAATAGAGGTATACTTTAAAACTAATTTCGAAGTTTTACTAACAATAAAATACGATTTTGAAGTATCCAAAGATGAGAACGCCAAGGAAAAAGAATAGCATCTTTGGAGTAAGAAGTAATAGTTAGACTTTGTAGTCATGCCAAAGCGGAATTTCATCTGCTAAGCGTACTTTTGGCTTAGGAAGTCAAGTAGATTGGCACTTACACTTCAGCAAAAGAACTCTGGGAGAAGATCCTGGAACTGTATGAAGGGACCATGGAAGCGAAGCTAACACAATGAGACTTACTTCAAAGTCAACTAACCAGCCTACGAATGAAAGAAGAAACGGTGGCTTATCTTCATGCAAAGATCAAAGAGCTAATCATCGGACTCACAAATCTCGGCGAAATGGTAACAAACCAAGATTCGTTAAGGTACACTTTAAACGCATTTTTGAGAACACCGGAGTGGATGTCCAAAGCATACCCATACTATATCCCTAAAGATCTCGAAGTGAGTACTCTAGAAGAATAATTTTTTACATTATAACTTCACGAGTCTCGGTGTGTAGGAAGGAAAAAAAGACAGACAACATCACCCTAAATACGAGAAAGATTGAACTAGTCACAGAATCATTAGTTGATGAGAAAACGACATGGTAAAAATATTTAAAAAGTTTTTTTTAACTAATAAATTCAATAATATATAGGCCAAGAAAAACTCTCTGAGAAAGGGAAAATCATATTTTACCACTGTCACAAGGAAGGACATATAAAGGATAACTACCCAAAACTAAAGGACAAAGACAAAGGGCCAAGAAAATCCAAGCATCGAAGTCTCAAAGCCACGTGGGACAAATCGTCATTCTGTTGAATGATATTTTCACAAACATTCTGCCCAATGTTATTTTGTTTAAATCTTTTTCTGATAGACACAAATCATATCTATCCATAAAAAAATTCAAAAAAATTCATTCATTAAATAATTTTTATAAATTTTTGATTAAAATTGAATTTTTAATTTTAAAATACTTCAAAAATTATTTTTGAAAAACATGATGCTTGGAGATTAAGAGATACATTTTAACTATTAGGAAAAATTAGTAGGATTTTCTAAAGTTAAAATCTAATTTTAAAATTTATTTTAAAAAAATTCTCAGTTCTATAATGAAAATCATTTTCCATACTTAGAAAACTTATTTTTTGAAAAAAGTTTTACTGATTAACCATTTCTACGATAAAAATTTTGAAAATTTGTTGATCAATTTTCTATGAATTTCGTTTTCAAAATATGAATTTTAGATATTTAAAAAAATCGGCAAAGATTATTATGACACAAATTTTACGGTTAATATACATTAGACTTTCCATACTCTGAAAATTCATCAACTATTTTGGTAAAAAAACTATTTTTAAGGATTTACTTTCAAAAATAACTAATTTTTGCTAAATTTAATTATTTTTTAATCTATACTTAAAAAATTGTTGATTTTGTAAAATCTTTTTTAAAATTTTCAGGTCAAAGTTTATACTATCCCTTATGACAATTTCGAGTTAATTCTATTTGTGATTTTTGATTAAGCCGGTTGTTTTTAATTTGATCAAAGGGGAGGTTATCAACGTTAAGTTAGGTGGAAGGTTATCACAAATATTTTGCATAAAATGTAATTGAAAAGTTATCTGTACTAAATTGCAAAATTTTTTATTTACTTAATTGATTTTTTTTATTATTTTCATAAACAATATTATTTCTGTGATTTACCCTAACTTAACTCAAGTTGATACACATCAAAAGGGGAAGATTATATGTATGGGTTGATTTTGATGTGGTCAACCGAGTCAAGTTAGGTCTTGTTGGTGTTAGATCCTTGTATCTAAGTATGTAGGAACTTAGGAGCATAAGAAGTCGAGCTGAAGATGCAGCAAGTGAGAATGATGGCATGGGAAGGGAGTCGATGGACTCGGTGCATGCGATAGATAAGAAGCTACGTATGAGTACACCGGTGGATAAGAAAAATATGTGTGACATCTGAGGGACGAGAAACCAAAGAGGAAGTCTATTCGAGGAGAAAGTCGGAGTTGGGTTCCGATGAGCTCAACTCCGAACGACTGGAGCATCTCCCAAACGAGCGAGAGAAAAAAAGATCAACATGAAGGCTGGTCTTGAATACTTGAGGCACCGCCCCTAAGGCGTAGCACAAATGGTGGGTGCATGACATTTCTAGCATAATGACTAGAGGTCGATTCTCAAAAGGTGATGACCTACATTTTCAGTCCCATAATGCACTTGTTGTCTGTATATCTGCATGAACCTCCCTTCATACCAATGGGGGTCAACTCTAGGGGATCGTTAAGGTAGCGGATCTACCTTTTTTTCTGAATACCCAAGATGCCTCACTTGTGATTAAGGGCTCCTCGAGTGTCAAAAATTAAAGTTGCAGAAAATGGAAATTGAGGCGCCCTGGAGGGTGCTATGGTTCAAGTGAGGTGCCCTAGAGGGCACCATGGTCATGAATTGAGGCGCCCTAGAGGGCGCCCCGGATGTGAATAGTAGTCGTTAGGCTACCATTGTTGCGTGAACAAACTTTATCCATTGAGGGTGCCTTGAGACTCAAGTGAGGCACCCTAAATGTTGCATCAGCAAATGGTTATACTTTGATCGTTGAGTTATAAATAAGTCCCTCGAGCTAGGAATTAGATACAACAACTATAACCCAACTTCCTAACTCTTCTATGAGCATTTCAACTTCTGCAAAAGGCTTTTCTATCTTCAACAAAGGAGAATTTTAGTGAAGCTTTTTCAACACCTTGGATTAGTAATCTCCCCAATTGCAACTAAATAAATCTAAGTCTCTTTTTGTTGTTCATGTTTAGATTATTTTACTTGTTCAACTAATCTATCTATTTTTGCTATGTAAGTGCAAAAGATTTGGTTTCAATTTGCAGGGCTATTTACCCTCTCCCCTCTAGCCGACCTACCGGACCTAGAGTTGTAACCAAGTAAAAATCTGCCTCTTGCATTATGTTGTTGTCATTTATTTTTATTAATTAATTTGTATGTCCTTACTAAGCTCGAAGCAAGAGAAGGTTCTAATTTTGATTTTAGGGCTATTCACCCCCTTTAGCTAACCTAACACGGTCCATCAATTTGTATCAGAGACCAATCACTTTAGAAGAACTAACCACTAACTAAAATAACAAGAAGATGGTCGGATCAAGCATATAGCCACCAAAGTTTGAGAAGGAGTTCGTGTTTTGGATGGGAAAAATGAAAGTATACTTTAAAACTAATTTTGATATTTTACTAATTATACAATGTTTGAAATGTGTAAGGATGAGAACAAAGAAGAAAAAGAAGAGCACCTCTGGAATAAGAAATAACAAACCGAGTTCATGGCAAATGGTAAGACTGAATTCTACCTTCTGAGCGTACTACCGCCTCAGGAAGACAACTGGATCAGTACCTACAATTCTGCCAAAGAACTCTAGGAGAAGTTTCTGGATCTGTATGAAGGAACCCAGAGGCCAAACTAGTCAAACTATACTAGCTCCGAAACCAGCTAACAAACCTCTGGATGGAAATTAAAAGGGAGAAACGGTGGCTCAACTACACACAAAGATTAAGGAGTTAATCACCAAACTCAACAACTTCGGAGAAACGCTAATGAATCGAGATTCACTAAGGTATCCGTTGAATATAATTCCAAAAACTCTGAAATGGATGTTTATAGTAGACTCATATTGCATCTCTAAAGGTCTCAAGGCAAGTAATTTAGAAAGTTTATTTTCTACTTTCGAATTACACAAGTCTAAATCTGCAAGACTAAAAAAAAAAGAAAATGAGCCAAATCAAAACCAAGAGTTGAAAGCCAAGAAAGTCGAATCAGATTCAGATACATCCCTCGACGAAGATCAAAAAACTTACATGGTAAGGAAATTCAATAAATTTGTTAAATCTAACAATTATAATAAGATATAGGCCATGAAGCTTCTATGAGCTAAAAAAAAGTAAGATGCTACAACTGCAACGAAAAATGACATATAAGAGAAAACTACTCCAAATTGAAAAGAAAGGGGAAAAAAAAGACAAAAGGTCAAGAAAGTCCTAAGAGAGGAACCTCAATGCTATATGGGAATAGTCGTCATCATTAAAGTCCATGATCGAGAAGTACGCCTAACTAGCATTAATGGCAAGTCACCAAGAAGAACACGATGAAATCACTTCGGGAGAGAGCATCGATGAAAGGGGAGGATCGATGAAGAGGGAGAATCAACGAATCTGATACAATAAGTGTGGTATGTCTCTTACTTTTTGATAAATTATATGAGGTTATTAAAATGTTATCTAGAATTTTATGCAGAACTAGGACCAAATATGTAAATTCAAAGAAAAATTATGCATGCCTAATACAAGAGTTTGATAAAGTTAAAATTGAAAATTCTAAATTAAAAGGATTATTGGAAATCCAAAAAATCAGAGTTTGAAAAAATTCTTAGAAATCTAAACTTATTTCTGAATACCTATGAAAGGAATTTTGGATGGCATAATCAATATGATAGAAATCATAAGGGTCAAATTATAAAAGTGTCACAAATAATATTCTTAAAAGTTTTTTGATAAATCTTAGTATGTAGAAATTTGTATTAGGTTTCAAAAATATGATTAGTCAATTAAATTATTTTAATTCGCATGATAAAAGTTAATTATTTCCTTTGGATTCAAATTGTTAGAAAATAATTGTTAGAAATTTAGTAATTACTTGGAAATATTTTTTCAAAAGCATTCTATCTGATTTTAATGAGTTTTAAATTTTTTTGTGATAGCCATATTTGATATATGCTAGAAATTTTTTTTTAGATATTCTTGAATGTTAAATAATTTTCTATAGATTTTATTAAAAAACAAAATTTTAAATTCAAAATCATTCAGAAATAGATTTTTGATGAAACTAATTTTTTAGTGGATAATTGTTAGATTTTAGATAGTGACAAAAATTAATAGATTATTTTGCCATAGAATTCTATTTTCAAGAATTTATATTCAAAAATAACTATTTCTGTTAAAAAATAATTATTTTGAAAAAAATAAAAATAGTTTTCTGGTGAAAATTTTTCATACTATCAGAATAATAATGTTTAGTATTGATAAATATTTTGGCATTTTTCAAAAATTAAAAATGATTTTGAATTTTTTTGGCAAATCTGAAATTTAATTCTTAAAAATTATTTTATTTGCAAAATAATTTCCAAAAATTACACAATCTTAGATCAACTATGTATAGACCCCAAGAAAAAAAATTCAAAGTTTTTTTTCATATATATGACCACCCTATTTTTTTAATATGATTAAAGAGGGAGAAATTATAAGGGTTAAGTTAAGGAGGAGATTGCAATTTTAATTACATATTTATTTCTTACACTTAATTGCAATATTTTATCTTATGATTGTTTTTTAATCAATTTGATTATTGTATAACCCTAACCTTAATTCGGATTGTTACATATCAAAAAGAAGAGATTGTAAGTATCTTAAGTTAATTTTGATGTAATCAATGGAATCAAGTTAAGTCTTATATGTTTTTGATGTCTTGTGTCTAAGTGTACAAGAACTTAAAAATACAAGAAGTCGAGCAAAAAACGCATCGAGAGGGGAGGGAGTCGACAGGCTCGGTACATCCGAGGGACGAGAAATTACGGAAGAGTACATCAATGGAGCGAGAAGAAAGTGCATGGCGCATCTAAGGGGCGAGAAGTCGAAGATGAAGTCTGCTCGAGGAGAAGGCTGGAGATAGGTTCGAGGAAAACTCAACTTTGGGTAGCCGGAGTATCACCTAAGCAAGCATGAGCGAAGAATAGTGAATGCTGAAATTGATTCGAATGATAGTGCTCGAAGCACCTTGATGAATAGTACGCAATGCGCCTTAGGCCAACTAAAGGCGCCTCCAATAAGCTGGAGTCATTGGTGAAGAGATAAGCTACAAAATCTTGCTTAGCCGAACCGAGGTGGCTTAGATGATCCAAGGCACCTCGCATGAACAATAGCTAAGGCGTCCTAAACCACTTGAGGCATCTAGATAAGAAAACGAATGTTGCATGGAGATAAAACTTCATTCAGTTAGAGACGCCCTAAACCACTTGAGACGCCCCGAATTGATATGTCAGCAAAACGGTCACTTTGACTAGTAGTCTATAAATAGAGTCTTGAGGCCAAATGTAAAGGATACATTTGTACTTACATTTCTATTCTTGTTTTTCAAATTCTGTGCTTTTAAAGTCTATAAGAGGTTACTCCACCTTCACGAAGATCTTTAGTACGCTGTTCACCGTCTTAGATTAACAACCATCCAAATTGTAACTAAGTGAAAATTTGCCTCTTACTTTATGTTTTTGTCATTTATTTTTATTAATTAATTTGTGTGTTTTTGCTAAAGTAGAAGCAAGAAAAAGTTCTAATTTTGATTTCAAAGCTCTTCACCCCCTTTAACAGACCCAACACTCAACACTGTCCATCGGGTATGACACACGGTTAACACTAATATGTAATTTTTATAATGTGTAACAGCTATCTACTAGTCACTACATGTTGTAGAAATTAGCTAATAGCTTTTACACGTTATATAAGTTAGTCGGTAGTTTTTACCATAATATTAAATCTTGGAATATTTTCAGGATAGAGCATCCATTTAATTTTGTCTTGATAAATATAATGTTCTCTTAATTTAGGTTCGTTCTTTTGATATTTGCATATTATTAAATATTAAAAAAATAAAATCTCTAATTTATTATTGATCCATCAATTTTAAATATTTTATAATATATTTCTATTTATTATGGGTGCGTGAATGTTAAATATTTTCAAATTTATTTTTATTCATTGCTGTCAATGTAAGTATTTTCCAATCTTGAATATTTTCTATTTTAGTTTGACTTATTACATACGAGTAAATCTTGAATATTTTCTAGGAAAATTGATATTAAATGTGGTAACCTATTCTAAACGGTAAACTTTTCCATCAAGGGTAATTTTTTTACATTGATTATTTGGAGATGTTATCCGTGTAATAACTTATATTGAATTATGATAGAAACATCAAACTGAATATCGACTATAACGTAGAATGTTTTTCTAAACTCTATTAGGATTAATTTTAAATATATATTTTATATTTTCAATTACCAAAACGCCCTCAATCTTCACGGCTCTAATCGATTCTGAATATTATGCGAGAGAAAAAAAAAAAGGATGAGCATGGACAGCGGATAACACTAACAGGTAAACGGATAAGCGTCACGAGAAAAATTATGGAAAAGTTTAACGTAACGGTTGATAATCACCAAAACGGCTTTATTATTTAATTCTCACAACTTTATTAAAGGAATGTATCTCTCCTGCCTTTCTGGACGATACCATTATTGCACGTGGTACCTTCTGCCTCTCTTTTGGATCTCTATGCTTTCAAAAAACAAAGTGTGACCCGATTCATTGGATCATTTCGCTGGCCCGGTTAAACTACGCTCCTCCGCGGTTTATCTTATAACGATTTCCCTATAAAGAACGCGCCATCCCCTGTTTTCCGTTCATCGACCCAAAATCGCCGAAGATTTGGGAGCGGACTTAGGAAAACAGATGGCGGAGATGGTTCCTACGACGGCCTTCGTTATTGCCAAGAAGCGCGGCGCTGAGGAGGAGGAGGAGGATGTTGGTGCCGGTAACCAGTGGGCCTTGGTGCCCAAGCGGACCGTAGGGGATCCGGTGGCGGCGCTCGCAAGCGCGCGCCATGAGTTCGGGGAGCATGGCGGGGTTAACATGTCGATCGAGGCGTCGGCGACGTTCACGGTTATGGAGGCGGATACGATGCGCCGTATGTTCTCCGGCGAGCTCGGCCCCGACCGCGATTTCTTCATTTACAGCCGCCACTTCAACCCCACCGTCCTCAACCTCAGCCGTCAGATGGCGGCGATCGAGGGCACCGAGGCGGCCTACTGCACCGCCAGCGGCATGTCCGCCATCTCCTCCGTCCTGATCCAACTCTGCGGCGCCGGCGGCCACGTCGTCGCCTCCAGTCGACTCTACGGCGGCACCCACGCCCTCCTCTCTCGTTTCCTCCCCTACGCCTGCGGGATCCGCGCGACGTTCGTCGACATCGACGATCTGGAAGCCGTGAGGGCGGCGGTGATCGAGGGGGAGACCAAGATGCTGTACGTGGAGACAATCTCGAACCCGACACTGGCGGTGGCCAACTTGCCACGCCTGAGCGAGATCGCGAGGGAGAAGGGGGCGAAACTGGTGGCGGACAACACCTTCGCCCCGATGGTGTTGTCGCCAGCGCGCCTCGGCGCCGACGTCGTCATCCACAGCGTGTCCAAGTTCATCAGCGGCGGCGCGGACATTATCGCAGGTACGCACCACCCTCCGCTCCCCCCAAATCTCTCTTTCTTCGACCGACAACTGGTCTCAGGGTGCCAGCGGGCACCCTTTCCCAAAAATTATTGAATAGAATTTAAAACGTGTCAGATCGGCCCCCGTGGCTGTCCTATCCATATGGGGCCCACTTGTTCACGTAGGCTCTGACTCTTCTGGCCTAAAGGGATCACGACATCCGTCGTCACGTCGGATGTCTGGGCGATAAGGCGCATGTTTTAGGCCACATGACATCTGTTTAGATAAAGCCTTTTATATTTAATTTGTCAGGCGCAATTTGCGGTCCGGCGAGCCTGGTGAACTCGATGATGGACCTGCATCAGGGGGCCCTCATGCTGCTGGGGCCGACCATGAACGCCAAGGTAGCATTCGAGATCTCGGAGCGGCTCCCCCACCTGTCCCTGCGCATGAAGGAGCACTGCAGCCGCGCGCTCGTCTACGCGACCCGCATGCGCAAGATGGGGCTGAAGGTCATCTACCCAGGCCTGGACGACCACCCCCATCACTCCCTCCTCTCCTCCCTCGCCAACCCCGGCTACGGCTTCGGCGGCCTGCTCTGCCTCGACATGGTCACCGAGGAGCGCGCCAACAAGCTGATGCACCACCTGCAGAACACCACGCAGTTCGGGTTGATGGCTGTCAGTCTCGGCTACTACGAAACCCTCATGTCCTGCTCCGGCAGCAGCACCAGCAGCGAGATTAGCCCCGAGGAGCGCGCTCAGGCGGGCATTTCGCCCGGCCTCGTACGCATGTCCGTCGGTTACAGTGGCACGGTAGAGCAGCGCTGGAGCCAGTTCGAGCGGGCTCTTTCTCTCCTTCACCCTTTGCCCAAGCAGCAATAGCTGCATGTCTAAGCGCTCCGCATGTATGTTGTGATATTCTATGCCATGCCTTACAGAACTGTAACGATAAGGGGGACTTGTAGACATAGTGAGAATAAATATGTTACCCCACCTTCGCCTACTTCTGTTGTAATTCCTGATCACTCCCAATCGTGTGGGAGTTAAACAATGAATGAACTTTTCTAGATGGGATGTTATCAGTGCGTGTTTGAATAATTAGAGGCCAAGCCAAATAATTAGAAGTCCAAATAAAGAATAAATATAAAATAAATCAGAACAATTCGCAGAGGCTTGACTTGTTTCCAATCCGTTCCTACGTTGCATCTGTTAATTTATTATATTACTTATTTAATTCTAAAAATATTTAGAATACACTTTTAATTTTAATATTCATCGATGGATGCACTTAGATCCTAAAAATTGAATCTCAGATATTAAGGTAAAACTCATTAATATCTAAAAACGATATATAATCAGGAAAGTTGAGTATAATGAAACTTCGAACAGAATGATTTAGATTTAAAGTGAATCTAAAATATTTAACTTGATCAATGGCATTTAGTTAAAACTCATAGGATGATAGAAATTTGGAATGACTTTGATGTGTTTAGCTCCATCTAGCTAGTTGGATATATTTTGAAAACTATAGCTAAACAGGGTCAACAATCAAGGAATAAGAGAATGGTTACATTCAAGATAGTGATGGGAAGAGAATGATTTATGTTTATATTGAATCTAGCCTATGTAGGTTCATCAAAGACTTTTTTGGGCAAAACTTATTGCAGATTATAGAAAGATTGGTATTAGAAATATAATGATATATATTTGAGTGAATTTGATCTCTAGGTGCACCAGTAATTGTGTTAAACTCATTGATGGCTGAAAATCACTAATGGACCAAAAACGTTTGGAACCAAGGAGGTTGAGAATTATCAAACATAGAAGAGTGGGAGGAAGATAATGATTCAGGTTTGAAATGAATCCAATGTGTATAGGTTTATCAATGATGACTTTTAGCTAAAATAATTGATGATTGAAAGGACCTAGAAAAAGGGAAGTTGAACATGGTAAGAATCAAGAGAATTCAAATAGAACTGTGTGAGGTTGGATTAATTGTGATGTGTTTAGGTCGACCGACAACTATATGTCAAAACTCATTGATGACTAGATTGTTTTCCAAACTTCACTAACGGTTCAAAATGATATGAAATTAGGAAAGTGATAGCAACCACCTTTTGATATTATATCTCTCTTCTTGGCGTTTTAATCCACTCGTATGGTTTATTCACATTATTTATCATGTTTTACAAGTATTGAATTATTTAGAGTTTTAATGCATATCATCTCATTGATGATCCTAATGCTTGAATTGATACATACTTTGTTTTGTAGGGAATTTGAGGAGTGTATCGATCGAGGAGTTTTGGGACTTATTCAGCAAGGAATATAGCCTAGCCGTGCTCCTTGACATGACCAAGCCATGTCCTCCACTACACTAGTTGATCAACACGAAAATGAGGAAGGCAGCGCTAGGCACGGCTGTGCCCAAGAGCTCAGCACCAAGCATGACCGTGCCCAAGAGCTTAGCCCCGGCACGACCAAAGCCTGCCCACAGGAACAACCTTGCCTAGGTACGCGAGGAGCCACGATTTTGGGTTCAATATGCAATTTTAAGCTGTTCAAGGAAGAGTATAAAATGCAAAAACTAGAGAGATGGAAGGGATCAATCTCTCTCCGACAACTCTCCTGGATTAGGAGTGGTGCTTCACCTTCAACGCCGAAATCCACACCCACCATCGGAGGGAGAGATCTCTACTTTACCTTACTTTTGAAGCTGAGTTTTATTTCTGTATATCAAGTCTTTGTTTAAATGCCCCTTAGATTTTGTTACTTTTGTTAATGCATTTCAATTCCTTTAATTGTTGGCATGCTTGTTTTGTTTAATGCTTTAAATTCTTGTCATTAATTTGGATGCAATTAGGTTATATTAGATTAGGTTTCATTTAATGCTTGTGGTTCTTTTATTTATTTTGCAATTATAGTTTAGGTTAGATTAGAGTTTTAATTACTTGCATTGCATTTCATTTAGTAGTTTTAGAACCCAAAATCCGAACCCCCAATTCCATAGAAAAAACCCAAACCCTTAAGCAATAAACCGATCCTAATCACTATCATCCTACTATTACATTCGTTGGGAGACAACTCGATGTTGGATCAAGAAAGTATTAGAGGGGCCCCCACGGGCTGGATCAGCTGGTTAAGACACTCGCACTTGAAATGGAGGTCGTGGGTTCGAGGGTCGACAGTATGAACGAGGGGTGGAACCTCAGCTACTGTTTAAAAAAAATCCCTCGCGCCTGGGTGTCTTAGCCTACCCAGCATTCACCGTGATTTACCCCCTCTGGACACTTGTGGGGCAGAGACCAGGGGGCCGCTGGGTTGGCGGTTCCAACCTTTTTGAAATGAAAGAAAGTATTAGAGGGGGAAGGTGAATAATGTGATTCGTACGCATTTGAAAATTGTTTGAAATCAAAGTTGTGAAGTGGAATATCAAAGACAGAATAAGAACGAGACAAGGTGATTTTACTTGGTTTGCAACCTCTTGGCTATTACTCCAAGGTCCATAGTTAGTTTGACCACTTTCAATGGGCAATCATTATTAACCGTCTTCTTGAAAGAGAAGAAGACTTATTTCTTTTACAGAGATAGGGTTTGGTAACAATCTTACCAACCCTTTGAAATAAAACCATACAAAAGAAACAACAATATCAAAAGAAACAACTAACTACGTGTTACCAAATCCTAGGCTCATTTGAGCTCATAGTAGTGTCGCGGTGTTGTTGTGTCATTGGAGCTTGAGCATTGCAGTGTTTCATAGTTAGAGAGGCACAAAATAGCTTTTGGGAATGATGTGAAAGTGTTTTGAATCTTTTGGTCGTGTCTTCTTTAATAGAGGATTTTGGGCACCTAGACCTGGGCACCCTTAGCATGGCTTATCCGATTCACTTTCGTCAGTGAGTTAGCCAACTCTAGACACCTGGATCCCTTCTGGGTTCTGGACCATTGACATGGTACCATGTAGATGAAGCTTAACCTCTTCCGTCGCAACTTTATCCCTTCTCGGGCATCTAAATCCCTCTCAGACGCCTGGAAGCTGACGTGCAGCAACCAATTAGGGTGTGCTACCTCATTTGGATACAAATTGAATTTCGAACTATCTGAACATCTAGATCCACTCGAATGCTCAGAGTTTCCTGTTTTCAACCAGCTCCAATTTTAAGTTTCCTACATCATAGTGTTAACACAAGCATAAAAGTGTGATCGACAGCTTTATAGCCGTCTAGTCTCAACTTCAGGTCTCTCGTGCAGTATTCTAAATGGTGATCGAGGTGACCGCCTAGTCTTCGGCTAGGCGGGAGGTGGGCATTAACCACACCGCCTCAGGCTAAGGCAATTCCAAAAGATCGCGTTTGGAAAAAGCCTCCATTAGAAAGCGATTGTCCAACAATGTCACAATGAAAGTAGACATCGCGTTTGGATGAATACATCGACGTAGTTCCAAAAGATCACATCAGATAAATCAGGATTGTCTATCTATGCAAATAATTGATGAGAATTAAGAAGCCAAATATAAGTTAGGGTGCCTACAGTCATTGAGGTGAAATTAAAATCTTAGGATCGCTTCTTAAAATTGGATTTTCTTCCTTGAACTTTTCTCACAAGTTTTCTTCATTTTCTCAAGACTCTCATAACTTTCAAATTCTCTAAATAAATATTTTCACATAATAGATCGATACTCGATTTCTAGTGTCACACCCTGGGATCTACATGTCCGACAAAAATTGGACAACATCTCGCTTGAACAGATAACATATGGATTTTGTATACATGCCACATGGCTACTCGCATGTCTACCGCAACCCACATGTCTGGAAAATAAAAAAAAAATAAGCATACATCATCACACACACAACATCACAAGGTGTGCATCAATGCGACTTACAGCAATATAAAGACAATAAAATTCATTAGGGGGCACACATCTGCAAAGACCATCACGAAATATGTCAACATCACAAATACAAAACAAACGTTGAAATGTCCAAAGACAATAAAAGCACGACCCCAAAAGAAACCAAATACGGAAAATAAACCTGACTCAACATGTAGAGGGATTGGCGGACTGGGCCTCTCTAAGGGACTCAACTACCTGCTACTTGAAAATAATAATGCAAACAATGGTGGTGAGTCCGGACGGACTCTGCGAGTAATAAACAGAGATAATGCGTAACATTAAATAGGTAATAACAAGCTATATGGACACAAAAGTATACAATCTTATAGAAATAATGAAACATAACTAAAACAACTGAATAAAACACGCATACTAGTATCAGACTAACATATGGGGCAATAAGATTAGAAACCTCTGAAATCATTTACCAATCTGCTCGTAGCAACATGAGAAATACACAATCCACATACCAATTGCAATACACAAAACCTATATATACATGTTAACCAAATGCAACAAACATAAGTAAATGCATACATCATATACACATGATGCAATCATCTGATTTATACTTATTCCAACTACCACTACATTGGGTAGTCAGCTAGACAGGATGCAGGAAAGCCAAGCACTCACAACTATGCAAAAAAGTCAAACACTTGCACCTATGCAGAATAGCCAAGCATTCACGACTATGCATAAAAAGCCAAACACTCATGACTATGCATGAAACCCAAATACTCGTAACTATATTGTAACGACCCGAAAAATCTTCTCAATATTTTCTTTAAAATATTGATCATGTCTAAATAGTTTTTGAAGGAGCCTAGAGATACTAGTACGAACCTTAGTCTAGTTGCCCATAATTTTCCCATTTAAATTGAGAAGCTAAGTACTAATGGGCTTTTCTAGTACCATGGTTATTAGTGGATTTTAGGTAGAATTTAATATAAATATAAATGGGTTTTAATTAGGAATATTAGCATGATCATGGGTGAATTTTAGGGGAATTTTTGGAAATAAGGGAAAGAATAAAAAAATAATAATAAAAAAATAAAAAAATAAAGTGCATGCACCAAGGATTAAACCTTGGACCTAGTATACCATCATGCATGTACTAACCAATTCACCTAGCAAGGGAGTGCTAGTAGAGGATGAAGTGGATTTTGGTTAAGGCTTAGGGAAAAGGAAGAATCATCAAAGGAAGAGATACCATGACTCTTCACTTGCCCTCCTTAATGTGGTATAAAGGCAATGAGAGAGGTGTATGGGAGTTTCATTTTCCCTTCTCTTCTTCCACCAAAGTCATTTCTTCCTCCTTCCTCCTTGCTCTAGCCGAAACCCACAAGACCCCCTCTCCCTTGGAAAAGTTTCACAAGGGAACTTGATCTTGAAGATCCAAGACCTTCTACAAGGATACAAGGGCTAAAGAAAGGCCTAGGGTCAAGGAGCTTTCTTTTGGCTTCTCCATTCAAGGTGATAATCAAAGACAAACCAAGGTAAGACCCCCTCACCTGTGGTATGATTGTTCTTTGATGCTTAACAAGATTTAGACTTTTGTTTAAGATTTAAGTTGAGGAAACCTTGAAGTGAAGCCTCTAGGGTTTCGGCCAAAGTGGATGCTTGGGCTTAGGGATGATGTAAACTCTCTTTTGTGCACTTAAATGCTTTATTATGATATGTAAGACATGGATCATGATGTAGGAAAAGTTTTTGGCACCCTAAAGTTTCCTAGGGTTTCGGCCCATGCCAACCTAGGATGAGGTCTAACCTTTCAAGCATGTTTAATTGTGTTTCCTATGATTTAATGGATCTTAGGATCTTAATGGTGAATGATAGGAAAATTTTCCATATGTTTGTGACCCATTAGGGTTTCGGCCAAGGACAAATAAGAGGGCTAGGAAATAGGGATGACTCCAATTATGGGGTCACATGACTTACTATGATATTGTATGAAAGTATGAGTTTTTCATTTCCTATGGACCTTGGCATGTTGCTTGAATGAAGGAGGTCTTTTCCCTTATTGAACTTTCGGCCAAGGGTATAAGTTAGGGCTTGGGTTGGGTTAAGTTTCAAATGAGACTTGTTTATGGGTTACTAAGATGTATGTATATGATTAAGTATGTTGTAGGAACATGTATGTGACCTAAAACCTAACTTCATGTAATATGTGTCCTGACCTTGTATATTAGGTCATGTGCTATGATGATTCACAAATGTTTAGACCACGTGCCATGAACCTAGGAAATGTATCATGTATGAAATGATCTAGGCATGTCTTCCTAGGTACCATGACCATGCATGTTTTATGAATGATATGTATGTATGTCATGTTTTATGAATTATATGTATGTATGCCATGTTTTATGAATGATATGTATGCATGCCATGTTTTATGAATGATATGTATATAAGCCATGTTTTATGAATGATAAGTATGTAGGCCATGCTTTATGAACGATATGTACGTATGTCATGTTTAAGAATGAAGATGATGAACGAAAATGATAACCATGGCCCTAAGACAAAATGATGTAAGCATGACATACCTTATGAATGAAGATAATGAATGATGATGAATGTTCATGCCTTTAAGGCATCATGATGTTAAGTACGAATGATGAAACGTTAAGTATGTCTATGTCATGCTAAGGGATGGGCACCTTAAGAACGCCCCGGTTCTAGACTACCGAAGCTGTCCACGATTCTGGAACTACCGCGGCTGTTCCTATTCCTATGTCAAGTTTCATGAAACAATATTTTGTTTATGCCATGAATGTTCTATGAATGATGAAGCATGTTAAGTAATTTATTTTTAAGAATGAGCTTGTACCGGACCGAAGTAAGGGTCCAAGGGATGGACACCTTAAGAATGCCTCGGTTCTGAACTACCGAAGCTGTCCACGGTTCTGGGACTACCGTAGCTGTCCAACAGGAATGGGCACCTTAAGAACGCCCCGATTTTTGGAACTACCGTAGCTGTTCCTACCCTAGTAGGTCGGGGCTCGCTACCTCGTATTTACTTAGGGATGCGCGCTTATGATGTATGTATGTGGTACAAGCCGGGGACCCCAATGATGTTATGATTATGTTTAAGTATTTAAAAGTATGATTTCAACTAAGCATCCTTATGATATACGCATTTGACGCATGCATTCATTCATGTTATGCATTATGCTATGATAAGTATGTTTATGCAAAATATGTGTATGCAAAGTATGTTAATGCAAAGTATGTTTATGCACATGATTATATTTATGTTCATGTTAAGAATGATGTCATGATTATATTTATGTTCCTGTTAAGAATGATGTCATGATTATATTTATGTTCCTGTTAAGAATGATGCCATGATTATATTTATGTTCATGTAAAGAATGATGTCATGATTATATTTATGTTCATGTTAAGAAGGATGTCATGATTATATTTATGTTCATGCTAAGAATGATGCCATGATTGTATTTATGTTTATGATAAGAAGTATGCCATGATGAGTAGGATTTAAGCATTATGCTTATGTTTATGCGACGTATGAATTTTTGTGAGTAGGAAAGGGTCTTACTAAGCCTATGTGCTTATAGTCTTATTGTCTCATACCGCAGATCAAGCAAACAGAGGTTAGGTGAAGCAGCAGGAGGAGCCAAAAGTGTGTTTGTGATAGTGACATGGCAGAGGAAAGAGGAGCAAGACTCTTCTATTATGTTTTGTGTTTTAAAACGCCTCTTTAGATTCTATGCTATGCTTATGATAAGTTACTTGCTACTTATGATGCTCATGGATAAAGTACGGAATGTTATGCTTTGATATGCTAAGTTACAATGCTACCATGTTCATGAATGATAAGTTAAGGCATACATATATGTTCAGGTAATAGTTGCATGGTAAAACGCATGTGTAAGAAGAAAAAAAATTGATTCCGCTGCATTAAGATATTCCTATGCCGTATAAATATAATCATGATTATATTTATGTTCATGTTAAGAATGATGCCATGATTATATTTATGTTCATGTTAAGAAGGATGTCATGATTATATTTATGTTCATGCTAAGAATGATGCCATGATTGTATTTATGTTTATGATAAGAAGTATGCCATGATGAGTAGGATTTAAGCATTATGTTTATGTTTATGCGACGTATGAATTTTTGTGAGTAGGAAAGGGTCTTACTAAGCCTATGTGCTTATAGTCTTATTGTCTCATACCACAGATCAAGCAAACAGAGGTTACTAGGTGAAGCAGCAGGAGGAGCCAAAAGTGTGTTTGTGATAGTGACATGGCAGAGGAAAGAGGAACAAGACTCTTCTATTATGTTTTGTGTTTTAAAACGCCTCTTTAGATTCTATGCTATGCTTATGATAAGTTACTTGCTACTTATGATGCTCATGGATAAAGTACGGAATGTTATGCTTTGATATGCTAAGTTACAATGCTACCATGTTCATGAATGATAAGTTAAGGCATACATATATGTTCAGGTATTAGTTGCATGGTAAAACGCATGTGTAAGAAGAAAAAAAAATTGATTCCGCTGCATTAAGATATTCCTATGCCGTATGTATGTGTATGTATGTTAGCGTAACGTCGTCTCTCTCGCCACACCGTAAGGTGTGGGAAAAAGACGGGCGT
>JAGFNQ010000251.1:29602-51525 GCA_024364735.1 Boesenbergia rotunda
CTGGCCGTCTATAATTAACAATTATAGAACGATCTTGAGTGGCACCTAGTAGTACATCATGATCCCCAATTAATCGAAAGATCAACGGTAAGGGTCCAAGGGATGGGCACCTTAAGAACGCCTCGGTTCTGGACTACCGAAGCTGTCCACGGTTCTGGGACTACCGTAGCTGTCCAACAGGGATGGGCACCTTAAGAACACCTCGATTTTTGGAACTACCATAGCTGTTCCTACCCTAGTAGGTCGGGGCTCGCTACCTCGTATTTACTTAGGGATGCGCGCTTATGATGTATGTATGTGGTACAAGCCGGGGACCCCAATGATGTTATGATTATGTTTAAGTATTTAAAAGTATGATTTCAAATAAGCATTCTTATGATATATGCATTTGACGCATGCATTCATCCATGTTATGCATTACGCTATGATAAGTATGTTTGTGCAAAGTATGTGTATGCAAAGTATGTTAATGCAAGTATGTTTATGCAAATGATTATATCTATATTCATGTTAAGAATGATGCCAGGATTATATTTATGTTCATGTAAAGAATGATGCCATGATTATATTTATGTTCCTGTTAAGAATGATGCCATGATTATATTTATGTTCCTGTTAAGAATGATGTCATGATTATATTTATGTTCATGTTAAGAATGATGTCATGATTATATTTATGTTCATGTTAAGAATTATGCCATGATTATATTTATGTTCAGAATGATCCCATGATTATATTTATGTTTATGATAAGAAGTATGCTATGATGAGTAGGATTTAAGCATTATGTTTATGTTATGCGACGTATGGATTTTTGTGAGTAGGAAAGGGTCTTATTAAGCCTATGTGTTTATAGTCTTATTGTCTCATACCGCAGATCAAGCAAACAGAGGTTACTAGGTGAAGCAGCAGGAGGAGCCAAAAGTGTGTGTGTGATAGTGACATGGCAGAGGAAAGAGGAACAAGACTCTTCTATTATGTTTTGTGTTTTAAAACGCCTTTTTAGATTCTATGCTACACTTATGATAAGTTACTTGCTACTTATGATTCTCATGGATAAAGTACAGAATGCTATGCTTTGATATGCTAAGTTACAATGCTACCATGTTCATGAATGATAAGTTAAGGCATACATATATGTTCAGGTAATTGTTGCATGTTAAAACGCATGTGTAAGAAGGAAAAAATTGATTCAGCTGCATTATGATATTCCTATGCCGTATGTATGTGTATGTATGTTAGCGTAACGCCGTCTCTCGCCACACCGTAAGGTGTGGGAAAAAGATGGGCGTTACATTACTATTGTCAGATTTGAATCTAACAAAAATTTAAATTAATCATAGATTCAACAAACTTAAAACTTAGCTAAATCATTTTTTTAAATTAATTCAACCTTTCAAAATTAACCATGATTTCAAATTAAAATCTTCATTTCAATCAAAACCTGTCTCCAAAACCCATAAGGTTAACGTGATTGATAAATCTAGATTGGGTGAGACAGATTAGGTTGTGAAAATCAATTTAAGTTATCCTTAATTCTAATTGGATCCAAATCAATAATTACTTTATGTGTAGGAACATAAAGATTTGGACCAATAGATGTTGGATAGCGGATGCTCCAGACACATGACTGGAGATAAATTGAAATTCACCAAACTCAAGTTCAAAAACCTAGGCTCAGTAGCATTTGGAAATAATGCTACACTCAAAGTCATTGGGTCAGGTAACATTGATCTCAAATCAGATTTTGTGATTAAAAAGGTACTCTTAGTTGAGAACTTCAAATTTAATTTGCTTAGCATAAGTCAATTATGTGATACTGGCTATGTAGTTACCTTTACCAACTCTGACTGCCTAATTAGAAACCTTCAAGTCTCAGAAGTCATGCTTAAGGGCACTAGGAAAAATAATGTCTATACTATCAATCTACCCTTAGTACCTAAATGTCTCTTAACTCAGTTAGAAGAATCCAACCTCTAGCATAGGAGATTAGGTCACACTAATGTTAGACTAATTTCAAAAATCACCCAACTTGGTCTAATTAAAGGAGTACCAAAAATTAAGAAATATGAAAACACAATATGGAATTCCTGCAACCAAGGTAAACAAACCAAGTCTAATCACAAGTCAATTCAATCAGACCTAACTCAAACCACACTTGAGCTCCTGCACCTTGACCTATTTGATTCACATGGAGCCAAGTCACTAAGCGGAAACCGGTACTACTTAGTCATTATCGATGATTACTCTAGGTTTACTTGGTTTAGGTTCCTAAAAACTAAGGATGAAACACTAAACATGTTTATTGACTTATGTAAGATAATTGAAAATCAAAATGATACCAAAATCAAAAGACATAGGAGTGATTACGGGGGAGAGTTTGCGAATCAAAGGTTTGAGGAATTCTATAGAATAAATGGGTATATTCATGAAGTTTCGTGTCCTAGAACCCCCTAGCAAAATGGGATAGTAGAAAGGAAGAATAGAACCCTACAGGAAGCCGTTAGGACCATGCTTAATGAATTCAACCTAGATAATCAATTTTGGGCAGAAGCAATAAGTACGACTTGCTATATCCAAAATAGGGTCCTAATTAACAAAAGACATAATAAAACTCCCTATGAGCTATATTACCACAGACTGCCAAACTTACTTTACCTAAGGGTCTTCAGATGCAAAGTACATATCCTAAACACCAAGGACTACCTAGGTAAATTTCAGTCTAAGTCAACTCCAGGAGTATTCTTAGGATATTCAACAACAAGAAGGGCCTATAGGGTCTACAATAAACAAACTAATAAAATTGAAGAAATAATGAATTTAATCTTTGATGAGGAAACTAATCCAAAATCTGATAATCAAAACCTGAATCCATCAAATATTGATCAAGAGGAAAATGAGCATACAATTGAACCATCAGTTGAACCTCTAAATGAACTAACTCTTGAACCAATTATTGCATCAACTGAACCAATAATTGAACCAACCCAAATAATTGAACAAAATACTAAATCAACCTGTCCAGCCGGATCTGAGGCTGAACCATGTTCTAGAAGAACCAAGAAACCCAGACTCAGTCACCCGTCTAATAAAATTGTGGGTGATCCAACCTTAGGAATCAGAACTAGGTCTTCCTATAGAAATCTTAGTCAGATCGCACTTATTTCAAAAATTGAATCTAAGACTATAGAGGAAGCCCTACCTGATCCTGATTGGATCATAGCTATGCAAGAGGAATTAACCCAGTTTGAGAGAAACCAAGTCTGGGAACTAGTACCTAAATCTGAGGGCAAATCTATTATAGATACTAAGTGGGTATTTAGGAACAAACTAAATGACCAAGGGGAAATAGTCAGAAACAAAGACCGCTTAGTAGCTAAAGGGTTCAGTCAAGTCAAAGGGTTTGACTATGACGAAACCTATGCATCAGTAGCCAGACTTGAGTCTATTAGAATGCTGTTACCCTTTGCAGCCCATAGAGGATTCAAACTTTACCAAATGGACGTTAAGTCAGCCTTTCTAAATGGGTTCATCAAAGAAGAAGTCTATGTAGGACAACACCCTGACTTTGAGGACCTAGAAAAACCTGACCACATTTTCAAACTTAATAAGACACTTTATGGACTAAAACAAGCATCTAGGGCATGGTATGAACGCCTATCAACTTACCTTATTTCTAATGAATTTAACCAAGGACAAATTGACGCAACTCTATTTGTTAAAACCTTAGAAAAAGATATTTTTATTGCCCAAATCTATGTTGACGACATAATTTTCAGATCCACCAACTCAAACTTTTTAAAAGAATTTGTAAAAATAATGAAAAACAAATTCAAAATGAGCTTAGTTGGTGAGCTCAACTTCTTTTTAGGACTACAAATTAAGCAAACTAGGGATGGAAATTATATCCACCAATCCAAATATGCTAAGGAGTTAATAAAGAAATTTAAAATGGATAACTCCAAAAGCATAAGTACCCTTATGGCCACAAATATAAAAATTGATTGTGACCCTGAAGTTAAACCTGTAGATCTTAAGCTATATCGAAGTATGATTGGAAGTCTACTTTACCTTACAGCTAGCAGACCTGATATCCTATTCTCTGTAGGAATGTGTGCTAGATACCAAACCTGTGCTAAGGAAACACACTTAGCAGTCATAAAAAGAATACTTAGATACATTAAGGGCACCCTAAATGTAGGGATTTGGTATCCTAGGACCTCAACCTTTGACTTGTCAGGATACTCTGATTCTGACAATGCTGGATGCAAACTAGATAGAAAGAGTACAAGTGGAAGCTGCCAACTTTTAGAAAATAGTCTAGGCAGTTGGTGCAGTAGAAAGCAACACTGCGTAGCTCTATCTACAACCAAAGTAGAATATGTTGCTTTAGGAGAGTGTGTAGCACAACTCTTATGGATAATGCACACTCTTCAGGACTTCCAACTTGATTACACCCAAACCCAAGTCTACATTGATAACATAAGTTCAATCAATCTAACTAAGAACTCAATCCAACACTCTAGAACAAAACATATAGAGGTTAAACATCACTTTGTAAGGGATCATGTAGCCAGGGGTGAAATAGTCCTTAAGCATGTAGACTCAAAGTCAAACTTAGCTGATATCTTCACCAAACCCTTACCTGAGTCTGAGTTTAGCTTACTAAGAAAGCAGTTAGGGTTATGTTTCGTAGAATAGGACTGCTCTACATGTGTTTTTTTATTTCATATCTGTTATTTAATATGTTTGAAAAATCATTTTTTTCTTAAAATTTAAAATGATTTTCTGACTTAGTGTTGTTAAAAACTTACCCCCTTCAAAACTAGGGTTTTTTTCGTAAATGGACTTAGCTTAGGCCCTAACCTTAGAACTGCATGCACCTATAGATCTAGAAGCCTACATCTCACAAGCACCTTAGGGTACTTTTGATTGACAACCTAGACTGAGTTGAGATGCTTAGGTCTATGCCTTGATTCAAGATGCTTTAAGTCAGTGCATCTGCAGTAATTGGGGCAATAAATACCAATTGAACAGTAATCAAGTTAAGTGTCAAGCTTAGAAAATCTAACTTGATCAGATCACTTAACTTGATTAACCCTAGCGAAACTACTGTTTATAACAGTTAGTAAGTAGCTAACTGGGTTAGACAGGACCCGAAAGAGAAGAAGTTAAATTGATTTGGTCAGTTTATGCTTAGAATTGGTTCAATACAAAACCTTACTCTATTTTTTTTTGCTATAATTTTTTTTGATATATGGCAAAGGGGGAGAGAAAGGAAAAGGAGAGAAAAGAAGTTTTTTAAATTTTAATTTTTTTTCAAATTTTAATTTTTTTTCAAAAACTTTTATCTCCTTTTTTAAAATGTAAAATAACAAAAATACTTGTTTATAAATCTGAAGCATTTCAAAATCCTTTTGAAAATTTTCTAAGTGCTTAACTCAAAATTTTTTTTAAGTGCTTAACTCAAAATTACTTTTGAAAATTTTCTAAGAGCTTAACTCAAAATTACTTATGGAAATTTTCTAAGTGCTTAACTCAATATCCTTTTGAAAATTTTCTAAGTACTTAACTCAAAAAATTTTCTAAGTGCTTTTGAAAATTTTCTAAGTGCTTAACTCAAAATCCTTTTGAAAACCTTCTAAGTGCTTAACTCAAAATTACTTTTGAAAATTTTCTAAGTGCTTAACTCAAAATTATTTTGGAAAATTTTCTAAGTGCTTAACTTAAAATAATTTTGGAAAATTTCCTAAGTATTTAAACTTAAGAATTTTTTAGTATCTAACTTGAAAAATCTTTTGGAAAATATTTTTTTGAATAGTCAAGGACTTAGAAGTGTTTTTAAAAACCCCACTTACTTTTGAAAAACTCAGGGGGAGAATTTTTTTCAGGGGGAGGAAACTAAATATGTTTGACACATTGCTTGTTTCTTTAACTTAACTTTATGAACCGTAATGCCATATATCAAAAAGGGGGAGATTGTTAGTGCAGGCAGCACCTAAGTCAAACCTGAGTTTTGATAATGGCAAAGGGTTCAGAAGTTAAGGTGTAAATGTGATCTAACATGCTTACTGAGTGTGCAGGAAAAGTCCTAGGAACACTAGGCAAGAAGTCCTAGCAAAGGGCTGGGCAAAGAAGTCCTGGTCGAGGACTGGGCAAGAAGACCTGACCAGAAGTCGAGCAAAGAAGTCCTGGTCGAGGACTGGGCAAGAAGTCCTGGTAACGGGCTGGGCACCGAAGACCTGACCGGAAGTTGGGCAAGAAGACCTGACCGAAAGTTGGGCACGAAGACCTAGTCAGGTGGATTGGGTAAAAGTCCAATCGGAGGAGTCGGTTGGCAAAAGGTAAACTCTCTTGAGAGGAGTAGGTGACAACGCGTTCCCCGTCGAGGGAACAGTAGGCGTCGGTTCGACCAAGGGTTCCATTTGGGAGACCCAAAATCAGAACCAAGATAACTACGACTGTAACTAATGACTAACACATTTGCTTGTTGTGTTTTGGAACTAACCTTAGTTGCAGAATCGAAGGACTGGTCTGTTACAAGTGAGGTGCCTCACTGGGGCAAGGCGCCCGGATGGACACGGATGCCCGTATGGAAACATGCGCCCCAGTGTGAAGGCAAACACCAAACCACAACCGCGAAGCCTCTGGACCAAGGCAGTTCAGGCACCCGTGAGGTCACGGGCGCCCCCATCAGCTCAGGTGCCCAAGTGGAGATGGATAAGCGGTGACCGAGCCTGCGGATAAGGGTTCGCATAAGGAAGGCCACGTGTTAGGTGCCCCCATCGTCACAGGCTCCCGTATGGGTGCTATAAAAGGGGGTTCACCCCCAAGGCTTCAACATTAATTGCTCTCAACGCTCCAAACCTTTTCGTTCAAGCGCTACACTCCGGCAAACTCCGATTCCGAGATTCCAGTGCCGACGACGACCCTCTGCTCTAAAATTTGATTCACCTCGGGCATCGGTAACGAAAAGTGTTGCAAGATTAATTTTCTGATCTACATCTGTACTTAATTTGTAAAACTCTTATTGCGATTATAGAATTGCCCAAAGTAAATGGTCAAGGACCATGGGCCTTGGAGTAGGAACCGACCGCGACTCCGAACCAAGTAAAACTGACTTGTGTTCGCGTGTGTTCTGTTGTTTTCCGCTGCGTATATTCTTTAACTTTTTGAAAAAATTTATAACGATATTCACCCCCCCCCCTCTATCATTTTCTTCGATCCAACATCATTAAGCATGAAGATGAACCTTGTGTCTACAAGTGGGGGCACAATTATCTTCCTAATCTTGTATATAGATGATAAACTCATTAGAAATGATATCCCTTCACTACAGTCTATGAAGTCATGGCTGGGGAATTATTAATCAATAACGGACTTAGGTGAAGCAGCCTACATTTTTTGCATCTTGATCTATAGAGATTGTTAAATACAGCGGCTCGAAACCCGATCTAGAATTTTTTTCGAAAAATTATATGACTTCCAGATTTACAAATTAAATTAAAAAGGGGTTTATGTTGGTGCAAGATGCATCAGTGATGACCTTCTCTAAGTGTTTCAATGTTTGACAATAAGCTTAAGTCAGTGATACATTGAACAAGGGAAGGGTGAGTCAAGAAAGAGTATTAAAGTGAACCAAAGTCCTAGTTAACCTAGGCACTATGTCCTGATCATGGATTGGGCATTAAGTCATGGTCGAGGGTTGGGCACCTAAGACCTGACCGAGGGTTGGGCACTACGTTGTGGTTAGTGGAATTGGACACTAAGTCCTGGCTGAGGGCTGGGCACCTAAGACCTGACCGAGAGTTGGGCACTAAGTCCTAGTTCGTGGAATTGAGCACTAAGTCCTGGCCGAGGGCTGGGCACCTAAGTCCTGGACCTAGGGTTTGGACACGAAGTCTTGGTCCGAGGGATTGAGCAACTTAGCTGAGTGATGACTAAGGACAGAAGTAGAGACGGGTCGAGGGTCGGACGTCTTGAAATCCAAGAGTCTCGAAGGCTAAGCAAAAAGTCCACCCGAATGGACTGGGTGGCAACCATCTCCTGAAAGGAGTAGGTTGAAGGCGCATTCCCTGGGTTGCGAACTTAGGCGTCGGTTCGACCTAGGGTTTTGCAGAATTCTGAAGTCAGAACCAAACCTTTAAGACTAAGGATATATATGTGTTTGCTTGTATTTATGTATCTTGCAGGTACCTAAAGTTGAAGACAAAGTAGACAAACAAACACACAATAGGGCTGGAAAGAAGGCTGCTAGGCGCCCTCATGAAACAGGGCGCCTCATTGATGCAGGCGCCTCAATGAACCAGGGTGCCTCATTCAGTGAGGCACCTCCTTCAACACAGGCACCCCAGTCAGAAGGGTTATTTGTTGCAGCGAGTTAGCGCGGAGATAAACTTTGACCAAGCCTCGTGAGGCGCCTCATTGATCACAGGCGCCCCAATGAAGACTATAAAAGAGGCTTCGACCCCTCAGCTCAAGACACAACTTTCCGAAACCATTCTAAGCTTCCCAAGTGACGACAAAGCACTAACAGTGAAGCTCTACTACCAAGAGGCTCCAGGAGGAAGTGCACGACACTTCGGAGGTCCAGATCGGCCGAGTTTTCAATTCTTTTTGTTTGGTTTGAATTTACATTCTGCATTTTAATTTATCTATCTTTGTGATTGTAAATCTTGCACTGTATGATGGGTTTCTCCACCTCCGGAAAGTCTGGAAAGGAGACCATTAGTCGATGGGCATTCCCGTGCTTAGGCCTTGGATGTACTAACCCTGGGGGGTTGGGAACCAAGTAAAAATCCCGTGTGCAATCTGTCTTTCGTTTCTTCGTTCTTTTTTATTTTTCGTTGTGCTATTAACTCTTTGATTAGAATGAATCTTGAAAGTCTACGAAAGATAATTTCCATGAAGTGTTTACGGTCGATATTCACCCGCTCTCTATCGACGACACCGATCCTACAAGTGGTATCAGAGCCAGATCACTCTTCACCAGACTAACTGCCGACGGAACAAAGTCACCAGGAGTTGAGGGGGAGCCCACGGGTGAATCAGGTTCATTTTATTTTAAATGTCAGTTTTTAAGTTCCATATAATATGTTTCAAGTGCAGGGAGAGAGGTCACTATAAAAATCAGTGCCCTACTCGTAAGACTCGGTCTACACCACCGGAAGCAAAGGAAGTACCAGCACTCGGAGTCCGGAGTGACAAGAGCCACGTGTAGTGTTTCAAATGTGAAAAGTACGGACACTACAAACATAAATGTCTGGCAAAGGTACACAAAATTTACATTCCTAGAAATTTTCAATTTCCTGCACAATCGTATGATAAGTTTGATAAATGTTCTGAAAAGTTAAATTTAATACATAGTCAAATTAATATTTTACATGCCCAATTAGAAAATGTAGATATTGCTAAAGTATTAGAAATTAACTATTTAATCTTTAATGTTAATTCAACAATTTCTAAAATTAATTCTGATAAAATTAACTCTGTAATTAAATTTGAAAATTTTACCGATAACTCTGAAATTAAATTTGAAAATTTTACTGATAACTCTGAAATAAAATTTGAAAATTTTACTGATAACTCTGAAATTAAATTTGAAAATTTTTCTGATAACTCTGAAATTAAATTTGAAAATTTTACTATTAACTCTGAAATTAAATTTGAAAATTTTACTAATAACTCTGAAATTAAATTTAAAAATTTTACTGATAATTCTTAAATTAAATTTGAAATAATTCTTAAATTAAATTTGAAAATAATTCTGAAATTAACTCTGAAAATTGTGAGATTAATTCTAAAAATATTGAAAATATTTTTGATGATTGTTATGAGGATAATGAGGATAATTCTCAGGATAATGGAGATGACATTCTTTTAGATAATACTTTAATTACTGTCTTGGATAATCTTGAAAATTATTACAAAATATTAACTAGTGACCCAAATTACTCCACCTACTATGAGGATATTGAAGGATGTGATGAGGATAAGGAGGAAGTTGAAGTTTCTGAGATCAGGGCTATAGTTAATAAAGTTCACAAAGACTCAAATAAATCAGAATTATTAGAAAAACTTGAAAAGATAAATAAAGAAGAAATAGTAAAGGAATCAAATATTTTTGAAATAATGAAAAAATGAAATTAAATCCATAACATTTAACCAACCCTAAAATTTTGAAATTTAAATCAAATTAAATCTTAATTTAACTTCAATTAATCTTTAATTAATTCAACTTCAATCAATTTTTCATTAATTCAACTTCAATCAACTTTTCATTAATTCAACTTCAATCAACTTTTCATTAATTCAACTTCGATCAATTATTAATTAACTCAACCTCAATTAATTTCTAATTAATTTAACTTTAATTTATCTTCAATTAATCTTTAATTAATTTAACTTCAATTAATCTTTAATTAATCCAACCTTAATTAATTCTTAATTAATTCAACCTCAATTAATTGCTAATTAATTTAACTTCAATTAATCTTTAATTAATTCAACTTTAATTCTTAATTAATTGAACCTCAATTAATTTAACTTCAATTAATTCAACTTTAATTAATTCTTAATTATCTTGAATCCAATTAATTCTTAAATAACTTAAACTCGAACTAAATAAAATCTTACCCAAAACCGGAACAATTAATTTAATAAAATTAAATATGTCAAAGTGGGTTGGCATATTCGCAGGTTCACACGACATGTATCAAATCAGGAATTTGATACATTATTAGAATCTTAAGTAAAATGATTTGAATTGTTTGACTCATGCATAACTGTCATACCATGCATCTGTTGTTTTTTAAATATATGTCATGTCATTCATATTTAAGTTTATGCATAATTTAGAATGGTTATAGGAAGAAGACTAAGTAAAACTTGAACAACCTAGTATTGGGTGGAGGTGAGATAATAGTACATTAGGGAAGCCCTTCTAATAAGGTCAAGTAAGGTAAGGTGTACCCTACTTGGTCTGTTTAGTCTGGTGGAACTAGCCGAAGCTACCGATCCAAAACCTAAACTAGTTAGACCAAAATTTTTCAAGAAGTAAATTTGAAAATGAATCTTCGGTAAAAGGCTTTGTCAAGGAAAGGGTTGTTGCTCCAATAAGGCTACAACCAAAGAAGGCCCCTGTGCCTCGCCAAGACCTAGAAGCCAATTATCGAAAATCAAATTCAATGTACTATTTGATAAATTTGAATCTAACACAAGTTTTAATTAACTCTTAGATTTAAAATTCAAAGAAAAATTCAAGCATCTCACAATAAACCCATAAGACAACCATGTTTGCTTGTACCGATCCATCTAGAATGGGTGAGATGTTAAGGACTAATCAATTAAAAAAAATTTCAAAATTGTTTTCCAAAACTCTTAGAATATTTTTCTAAAAATATATTTTCAAAATAGTGCTTTAACATAATAATGTTTTTATGGATTTCATGATTGTCTGATTGATTATATATGATTGATTTTCAAAATTGTATCTGTTTGAAAAATTGTTTGACTCACACAATTAGACACAAGCCTCTTAGGTCAACACTAAAGTTCCATAAGGCACTTAGATAGAGTCAAACGGTGTTGGATACAGGGGGAGTGTTGTTCCATAAGGCACTTACATTGATATCTTGGACTTACAACCAAGAACGACGTCGGAGGTTCCGGAGAAACTCAAAGTCTCGGAGATTTCTTCGCGCTCACGCGTTCCTCTCGTCGCGGGGATTCCGAATATCGGAAAATCTCTCGGAGGAGAGCCTTGGCCGGCCACCGGAGGAAGGCCCAAGGGCTTGGTGTGGTTTCGCCCAAGAGAGGAGAGGAGAGGGGTGGCGTGAGGAGGAGAGGAAGTTGCCGAACCAAAAATAAAAGAATCACTTAAGTTCTTCTATTTATACCAAGGGGTATTTCGGTCCAACTTATAACTTAACTTAATATCTCTCTATTTTCTTTCAGCACACTGATAAGTACCATTTTTGTGATTATTTTAGATGTTAAAATCCATGTTTGACCTATGTTTTTATTGCTTATTTGTGATTTTACCCTAGGTTTTAGGATTTCTTCTTATTTTGGACTTAATTGCAAAATTACTCAATTTTTGGATTATTTGGCCACTAATTTCTAATATATTTTTGTAGGCATGAAAGGATCCTGGACCTAGGGCATACTGGGTTAAACTTGAGTCGGATGTGAACCGGATCGAATTATCAAGCCTACGATTAATCCGGGCCGTCCGATTCAAGAGCGGCTAGATCTGAGCCATCCGGGACGATCTGAAGCAATCCGAGCTAGGGTTAGGGTTGATCAAACTCTATGATCAAGATCTGAAGGTTTCATCCCAATCAGAGCTAAATCAACCGTTGGATCAAGCTTGGAGGGCTCTAGAGCGTCCATTCACAGATAGAGTTGATCTGGACCATCCGTTGCACATCTGGAGGATCCGAGCTACCACAAGGCAGATCCTGACCCCAGATCATCATCATCAAAGTTTGGCTCCAATCAGAGCAAGATCAGCCATTGGATTCATCCAAATCAATCTGGACCGTCCATTGATAAGTATTTAATCAAATCTGCCCAGCTCTTCAGCGTTGTCGCGTCTCCGCCGCTGTTCATCTTCTTCTTCAGTTTCTTCTCGTTTCTTAGCTAGATTTCTTCATCAAGGAGGCGCGATCACTCAATCCATCATCAAAGCAAGGGTTAGGTTAGTATGGAGAGTCTCAGTGAGGTTTCCGATTGAAGATTTGCTCAATAGAGAAGCTGCGCGAGGTCTCGGCAGTTTCACTATCCGATTCCATTGAACTCAGCTGTGATCCACTTCCATTGCATCCGAGCTGACCAGAGGGGTTCCCTGGAAGGTCTCGGTCACTCCCCAATCAAGATCGCAATCCACCACAGCAAGTTTGAAGGATTCGGAAGCTGATTTCAGTTTGAGCAGTGATATGATCAGATTCGGTAGCAGAGACATTTCCTGCTGATTTGCGGAGCTTGCGGGTCCGAGGTTCTCCCTTGATTGACGACCAAGGAGCTCTTGAGTTGAGGAATGGTTGAGGAGTAGCTTAGATAGTTTGATTTCATTGTTTTAGCTGTTAATTTTCAGTTCTGCACATGTTTCGTTTCTGAATTGGTTTCAGATTTGGTTAATCTCGTTTTCTTAATTGTTTAGCTGTAATTTAGCTTCAATCTTCAAGTTGAGTAGTTAAGGAACTTGTGTAGTAATAGATTGCATTTAATTTCAGTTTATTTCTATGTTTAATCCTTGCGTATCCGCTGTGCCCCTGTTTTTCAGCAGCGTATCAGCTTCTTCCATGCGTGTGCATTCATTTCTGCACTTATGCTAGTTACAATTTCAGAAATTTGATTCTGTTTTTAGTTTAGCTACAATTTTAGCAATTTGTTCAGCTTTTCTATGTTGAGTATCAAGTTTTGAACCTGCATATCAAGTGAATTCTGATGTCTTCCTTGCGTGGCTGTGTAATTCTGCAATTTCATCTCTACCATGACAGTTTTGTTTGTGCCAAGATTCTACAATGTTTCCAAACTGATTAGTATAATTTCTGAGCATCAGTAACCTATATCAATGAATTGAATCTGAATTCATGTTTCTATAATCTGAAATTTTTGCATTCGAATTGATGCATTCATGGACAGTCCAATTTTTGCAGCTTCTGCAGAAACATGCTTCTGCAGTTTTAATTCTGCAGCCTGAAATTCAGCAGTCCACGTTTCTCTATTTCTACATTCCTGCCTGTCCATTTCTGTCTTCGGATTGAATCTGAATTGAGCAGTTTTAGGTTTGAATTTCTTCATCTGATCCTGTGAATTGCTTCACTAAAGTTCTCCTTCCAAGCTGCATTATTTAGTGCAGTTTCTGAACTATTAGTGCTAGCCCTTGGCACAAAAGTAGCAGTTTTCAGGCACAAGCATTTTCCCTGTGCGTGCCAAGTCTCGTTTCTGATTTTTCCAAGTTTATTTGAATTCAGTTGTGTTTACTTGAATTTCTGCCATTGCAAACCATATTTAGTTTTCTGATTTTGATCCTGCACAGCAGTGTCTACATTCAGATTTTTGTTTCTGCATCAAATTTCTGTCTCCAGATTTGTTTCTGTCCAACTGTTCTGAATTGCGTTTCTTGACTGATCGGACTCGGATTCTACTTCACTGCTTTTCCGAACTTAGACGAGGGACTCGAACTCAGCTTGCCCTGATAGTTTGCCTGAAATCGAACTGATCTGCATTCTGAAATTAATCCTGCCTTGACAGTTCTGAATTTTGCTGAATGTTGTATCTGAATCTGTCCATCCGTGGTCTGAATTGTATGCATTCATTTCTGCTAAATGCTTTACTGATAGCTACTTTTCAAACCTGATCGACTAGTGCCATCTTGGGTTGTTAGCATCATACTTGGCAAAATAGTTTTCTCATGTTTTGTGTATCAAGTTGATGAACTCTGCACCTTGTATCAAGAGCAAATTCGGCATTGATTTGTACCAAGTTAAGTACATTCGATAGAGAATTTTGGCACCTGCTTTCATGCTTACTTGTACTCAACTGATGAGAATTCTAATTTCATTTCTGCACGTTGGTACATATCTTAGGCAGTTTGTATCAATTGAAACTTGGAAGTAAGTGAATCTTACTTGCTTAACATTCGGTTTGGATTGATTGATAAATCCTGAAGTCGATTACAAGGTGTGGTGTGCTATTCCAGTTTGTATCAGTTTGATGTCTAAAGGTTGCGAGATTTCATTAATTGGTTAAAGTATCATTTGGTCAAGCTTAATAATTGTCATCACTTTGTTTAGCTTATTAGCTAAGGTTCGTTTATTTTCTTTGCATTTCCATTCCTATATTGAACCCAAACCCCAATCTTTACTTGAAACCCGAAAACACAAACGACACCTAAATACAAGTTTGAATCAAACAACATCAACTAGTCCCCGAGAAAAATACGACCTGTGGCCCCTATATTACATTTTCATACTTTTGATTGTAAAAGGGTTTCCAGCTTTCATTCATTTATAAATTCTGATGGTCCCACTTTCGTGACAACTTTAACATAGTAATTCGGGGCCGTCAAATTTTTGGCGCCGTTGCCGGGGAAGCAACTAGTTGATTTGTTTGATTTTTGCTTGTATGCTTTTTGATATATCATTGGGTTCTGTTTTATTTTGCTTTATCTTTCATATACGGTTGCTGCCATTTTTCTTGTTTGTTTTGTGACAGGACTGCCAGTTTAGAATGTTTCCATCTACTTACCAGCAGCCGTGTCAACAATTCCAACAAAATCAGCAACCAAATCAAAATTTCCAACATTCCTGTGAAAATTTTCAACAACCAAACCAGTTTTTTCAACATAATTGTCAGCCAAGTCAGCCCTTCCAATTTCAGCAGCCAAGTCAACCAAATTTCCAACAATTTCAGGAAGGGCAGCCACAATTTCAGAGTTTCAATCAACAAATTCAGCAATTTCAGCTACCATGTCAACAATTTCAGCCACCACAATCATTTCAACCGCAATTCCAACAATTTCAGCCGGATTTTCAGCCAATTCAACCAAATTTTCAGAATTTTCAGAATGGACAGACACTATTGCAAAATTTTCAGCCCAATCAACCAAATTTTCAGCAAGAGTTTCAGCCCCAGTTTCAGCAATTTCAGCCTTCTAATCCGAATTTCCAGCCTACATTTCAGCATTTCGAACCTCAATTCCATCAATATAATCAAGGGCAGCAAGGCTTGCAATCATTTCCAGTTTTTCCAGCTCAAAACCAACAAAATTTTCAGCCAACACAGCCCTTGAATCAAAATTTCCAGCCCTACGGTCAGGGGTTTCAAGGGCAGAATTTTCAGCCCTCGCCACCTAATTTTTCAGCTCAAAATCAGAACTTTCAAGGCTACATTTCCCAGCAAAATTTTCCAGCATATCAGCCCTCTAATCAGTTCTTTAATCAGCCCCAACAGCCATGTTTTCAACCAAATCAGCAAGCTCAAAATTTTCAGCCTACTTCATCCTTTCAAGGTCAGTCAAGGAGCTATGCTAACGAAGGAGGCTATGGGAGTTCTAGTGGAGGAAATGTGCTCCAACAGAAGGTCGAGGAAATGTTGCAACAAATTAGGCAACAACAAAGGGTGGAGGAGATTTATCAATAAGTTGTACAATATCATCAAAGGCAAGCCCAAAAATCAGAACAATCCCTCGGAGTTGATTTTATATCAGTTCAAGGTGACCCTAGTGCATGGCCAAGTCCTTCTTCAAGTAATCTTTCTCATTTGATAGAAGAAGAAGAAGATGACGTACTCATCAAAGTCTGGGCACCTACAGCATGCATTCCTCCGGAGATTCCTACTCAAAATCCAATTCCAAATTTTTCAGCTCCAGAAGAAGAAATTGAAGCTCCACAGGACCATTCTAGACTTTTGTTTTCTGATGATAGTGTTATTAGTGGTCCTAATTTTTCTAATATTGTTGTTGCAGATATTACAGGAGAAGCATGCAGAGGAGATGATTCCATAGGTGTAGGAGATTGCACTAAGCCCCAGGGACCACCACAAGATTCAGAAAATGAACCAGAAAGTGTAGGGACTTGCATGGTGGAAGCAAGCACCCAAGGATCACCAGTTGATTGTCCACTAGAGCCTGAGGCTGAAGAGGAGCATGAACATGACCAGGAGGAGGACACAGATACATCTACTACTATAGAACCTTCAGGTATTATCCAGCACGCTCAGGTAAGTATTTCTCCTCTTTCTTCAGAAAAATGCAGTGAGGTACCTAGGGATGACTTTATTGATTCTGATGTATTTATTGATATACTTTGTGTAGAGATTGTTTGTGAAAATCCAATAGAGGTACCAAACATTGATTTTATTGATCATCATGCATTACTTGACACATCTATTGTAAATATGAATAGTGAAATAATTTTAGAGGCACCCATAATTGATGTAGTTTGTTATGATGAATCTTTAGATACATCTTTTGTGGATATGACTAGTGAAATTTTTTTAGAAGTGCCTGAAATGGATGTTATTTATTTTGATGAATCTCTTGTTATGTCTTATGCTGAAAATGAATGTGAAAAACTTTTGGAAATACCTGATATTGATTTGATTGGCTGTGACACATTGCATGATACACCCTGGATGGAAAATAATTGTGAACTTTCTATTGATGAGCCAGAAATTGATTTCTTTATTTGTGATGAGCTCCTGGATGCAGATTTTGTAGAAAATGATTTTGAAAATTTTATTGAGGCACCACAAATTGATTTAATTGGACATGATGTAGATTTGAATTTATTTCATGCAGAAACTGAACTTATTTCATTTCTTTCTGACCCTGAACGCTTGAGAGAGGTATTGCATTGTTTTGCAGGGTCCAGAAGACTTCAGGAGTGGGTACTCCAACTGAACAGACTTCAGCCTCCTGGAAGGACTTCTGAAGGGCATCAAGAAGGAGGAGATGATCTAACTTTAATTGAAAGCACTCCATCCCTTGAATGGCTCTTGAACCTGAATCGCCTTAGGCCACCTGAACAAAATTTTGTAAAGTTCAAGTGTGGGGGAGCCCGAATTCACTCAGCCACCCAGACTCCTCCACTACCAAGATGGAGGCTACTTTTGGATCGACTCCGTCCACCAGAATAAAGGGGAGTTTGATTTTTCTTGTATTTTCTTTTATTTCATTTTTCATTTTCATACTTCCTAGAATTAGAATTTTCCTTTGAACTGAGTCCTTGTAAATAAATGCATGCTATTTCTTTTGTCACTTTTTCTTGCATGAGTAGAAATAAAGTATCCCTCTAGGTTATCTCCATAGCATTTTAGAGTCTTTTGAAAATAAATTAAATTTGGTTGTTAAGACTTAAGGTTTGAGCTAATGGATGAATTCTTGGATGCTTGAGTACTACTTGCTTTAGATTCTTAATTGAGGACTTGGGATGAATTATTTTTACCTAGTGAGAATTAGCCTTACCTTTGTGATACACATATGTCATTGGCTCTAGAACTTGCTTAGGTTCTTTCAAAACCATATTTCAATGATTGGATCACATCTATAGAGACTAATCCATTTGTTTTCCTTTCCACATCAATTTTTAGCAATAATCATGTTTATCCTATTTGTCTTTACTTATTTCCTTCTCTTACCTTCACTTTTCTTTGGACTTGTGTTTGATATGTTTCTAATGCTATTTTGCCCGAGACGGACAAAAATTCAAGTGTGGGGGAGTGACTAAAGTTTTGGATGCATTTCAACTCGAAAAAAAAAAATTTGCCAATTTGAAGCCAAAAGGTGCCAAGTGAGTGAGTTTGGTGCCAAGAATGAACAAGAGAAATGGAAGCCATTGGAGACTTAGCTTCTTTACTACATTTTGAAGATCAAAGTGGCATGCAATGAAAAGAAAAATCTGCAATGAAAGAAAATGAAAAAGAGATGGCACGCAAAAGTAAGAAATTCAAAGAAAGAAAATTGTTTCCGTATCACTTGATTTCAATGGACATAGACACAGTTTAGTATCCATCTAAATCCGAATTTTGGGTGTTGGAAATCAGTAATACAGTGCCAAATTAATTGGAGCAGTTTTGAAGAAGAATTCTTCAATGAAAAGCAAAATGGCACACAAGCAAAAGCAAAGTTGTGCCATAGGAAAAATCAGTCAAGCTTTGGACTTTGCAGCTGTACCTTGCATTGAAAACCAGTAAACTTGGTATTAATATTGAACTGCAGCTGTACCTTGCACTTAGCTACTTTGAAGACTGACCAAATCCGAAACAATGCAGAAAATTTGTGCTAAAAGTACTCCACTAGCAAGCAGCTGAATTTGCAGCTAATAGAGGATGATTCGGCCACTTTTCTAGAAGCTTAAATGCAGCTATCTTTGCTGGAGAAAGCTGAAAAAATCAACTTTGAGCTGCTGTGAATCATTGAAGGACTATTTGTGAAGCAGAGTAGAAGTGAAAACAGCTGGAAAAATCTGAAACTTGAGTAAATCTGTGAAGAAATTCAAGTGCAGGAATTGTTTACCATATCAAAGTGTTTCCATACAAGCTGTAAGCAGATCCTCTAGAAGTCCTTTGCTGTAGAAATCAGAACACTTTGTTATAGACTGAGTTGAAGCTGGTGGAGAGCAGAAAAATAGAGATCGTGAGCTGGAACTGCAGCAGAAAAGAAAAAAAACAGATTGGTAGTGCAGTTTTTGAGCAAAACTTGTGTCAACTTGAAGTTGAAATTGGATTTTTCTGGGCTGTGAATCAGAGAATAAAATTCGGAAATGCATCAAAGAATGTTGAGTACATCACAGCTGATCAGAAACAGAATTTGGGAGCTGAGAACATTACTGAATTTGAAAGAAAAAAAAAGAAAAAAAAAATCAGTGAAGAGGCTGAAATTTGATTTGCTACTTAGCCATTTTGAAGTGGAACAATTCAATTCAGCTAGTGATGCTATATTTCAGGAAATCAAATGTTTGCAAGGATAAAGAATCAGTGATGCCGTGGATGCTGGACTTAAAACAGAAGGAAAAAGAAGAAAAAGGTTAGAAGAGTGCCAACTTGTAAAAGGTTTTGTATCAAAATTAGCAAGAGTTGTTTAGTGAGGGATGTAAGTGGAGCATCTATTTCACTAGATGTTTAAAGTTCTCTGATGCAAATCTGATCTGAAGTGCTCCATTAGAAGAATTCAGAGCAAAGAAAAAAAAACAGTTTGAGAAAATAAGAAAAGAAAAGAAGAAACCAAGTGGACACAATTGAGTTGGCATTGAAAATCATTGAAGTTCTCTAATCCAAATCAAAAGCTTTGCTCCACTACAAATCTGACCTTGCTAGAGGATAAAAGAAGAAGAGAAAAATCAGAAAAGAGAAGAAAGAAACAAAAATGGCACGAAATTGGGAAACTTGGCACATTGAGATCAAATGGAGTTATTTTTCATCCAAGTCAAAGGAATTTACTCAAGATTTACTCCACCACGCTTTTGATATCACTAGAGGACAGATAAGAGGGGCAAGGCACATTGGAAACATTTTTAAACAACCAAGTCTTCCACTCCATCAAAATTTTCTATTTTCTTAGTATTTATTTCATTTCTCACCATTTTTCATGTTTTCATTTGTTTTTATAGTTGTTGATCCTATTCATGATTAATGGTGGAGATTAGATAATAAGCAAGCCTATGGTAGTGCAAAAAGCATATGTGTAAGAGTGAGCTCCACTTCCATCACCAAGTTAGAATTTAAGGAGAGAGCCACCAAAACTTCCCTTGAAAGGCTAGTGATTTAAATTCATCTCAATGACTCATGATTGATGAAGAGGCTAAGTTGTTGATTTAAGGACAAGATAGTAATCCATAGAGCTTAGATTTTTGAGAATTGACAACCTTAGGTAATTTCTTTTCATTTGCTTCTAATTATGCTTAAGAGAGCCTAAGGGATACATATTTAGTAGTTTCGCGAGACGCTCAAGGTTAAGTGTGGGGGAGTTGATAAGTACCATTTTTGTGATTATTTTAGATGTTAAAATCCATGTTTGACCTATGTTTTTATTGCTTATTTGTGATTTTACCCTAGGTTTTAGGATTTCCTCTTATTTTGGACTTAATTGCAAAATTACTCAATTTTTGGATTATTTAGCCACTAATTTCTGATATATTTTTGTAGGCATGAAAGGATCCTGGACCTAGGGCATACTGGGTTAAACCTGAGTCGGATGTGAACCGGATCGAATTATCAAGCCTACGATTAATCCGGGCCGTCCGATTCAAGAGCGGCTAGATCTGAGCCATCCGGCACGATCTGAAGCAATCCGAGCTAGGGTTAGGGTTGATCAAGCTCTATGATCAAGATCTGAAGGTTTCATCCCAATCAGAGCTAAATCAACCGTTGGATCAAGCTTGGAGGGCTCTAGAGCGTCCATTCACAGATAGAGTTGATCTGGACCATCCGTTGCACATCTGGAGGATCCGAGCTACCACAAGGCAGATCCTGACCCCAGATCATCATCATCAAAGTTTGGCTCCAATCAGAGCAAGATCAGCCGTTGGATTCATCCAAATCAATCTGGACCGTCCATTGATAAGTATTTAATCAAATCTGCCCAGCTCTTCAGCGTTGTCGCGTCTCCGCCGCTGTTCATCTTCTTCTTCAGTTTCTTCTCGTTTCTTAGCTAGATTTCTTCATCAAGGAGGCGCGATCACTCAATCCATCATCAAAGCAAGGGTTAGGTTAGTATGGAGAGTCTCAGTGAGGTTTCCGATTGAAGATTTGCTCAATAGAGAAGTTGCGCGAGGTCTCGGCAGTTTCACTATCCGATTCCATTGAACTCAGTTGTGATCCACTTCCATTGCATCCGAGCTGACCAGAGGGGTTCCCTGGAAGGTCTCGGTCACTCCCCAATCAAGATCGCAATCCACCACAGCAAGTTTGAAGGATTCGGAAGCTGATTTCAGTTTGAGCAGTGATATGATCAGATTCGGTAGCAGAGACATTTCCTGCTGATTTGCGGAGCTTGCGGGTTCGAGGTTCTCCCTTGATTGACGACCAAGGAGCTCTTGAGTTGAGGAATGGTTGTGGAGTAGCTTAGATAGTTTGATTTCATTGTTTTAGCTGTTAATTTTCAGTTCTGCACATGTTTCGTTTCTGAATTGGTTTCAGATTTGGTTAATCTTGTTTTCTTAATTGTTTAGCTGTAATTTAGCTTCAATCTTCAAGTTGAGTAGTTAAGGAACTTGTGTAGTAATAGATTGCATTTAATTTCAGTTTATTTCTATATTTAATCCTTGCGTATCAGCTGTGCCCCTGTTTTTCAGCAGCGTATCAGCTTCTTCCATGCGTGTGCATTCATTTCTGCACTTATGCTAGTTACAATTTCAGAAATTTGATTCTGTTTTTAGTTTAGCTACAATTTTAGCAATTTGTTCAGCTTTTCTATG
>JAGFNQ010000251.1:51643-76433 GCA_024364735.1 Boesenbergia rotunda
CCGTTACTTTGTCTACTTCTTGACTCTAATGCACGACTAAAAATGCGGAACATTCTTTTTTTTTGTATTTAAATCTATCTAAGAATGATATTCTAACTTAATAGTCATGCATGATACAATGGCACACTTCCTTTCTCTTTTTTTTTCAAAAAAAAACAAACAACTTTCATTTTAACTGCTTTGCCAGGATTTGACCCCTAGACTCTTAGTTGTAACACTAATACTAACCAGCTGCCTACACAGCTTCTCTTAATGGTACCAGTCGACTGCTATATAGCAGTCATGATACCAGGCGACTGACCTTTTGCAGGCGCCTGGTGCATCGAACAGAAGCTACTGTTCGATAGGGCAGGTGACTGGTCTGTACCAGTCGACTGGCACCTGAAAACTGCATTTCAGACCTGAAACTTCATCTCCATTCATCCACAAAATATACTTTCAACATACAAAGGCATAAACACCATTTCTATACCTATACTAGTTTCTAAACATTTTAGCCAATCAAAACAACTTCATAAACTTGAAATTAGGACTTTTGCGGAAGTAAATAAGTTATGAAAATCTATATGAACTTTAGATAGATTTGTACCAATTTTGTATCGATATTCAAAACTACTCACGCTCATACTCATCCAATGCAATCATAAGGATATATATACCAAATAGAATGACATGGAATCTTTACTCGTGTTTTAAGACATGCAAAATATCTAAACGCAAATACTTGGATAATTCTATGTGATCTAACTTAAACTAAGAATCTGTAACAAATGCACTTTAAGTCTTTTATTCATCTTGTCCCAAGGACCTCTCAAGGTCAGCCACCACACACACGTCACTCAGCACCACCTGTGCTTCCTTCAGAATTGCTTGCCTTTACCTTCACCTACAGCAAGAGGAAATGCACTAATAAGCATAAAGCTTAGCAAGTACTATCTAGCTCACAAAATCTCGAAATGTGCAAGCATGCTTTTAAACAATGTGAAATCACATGAGATACTTTTATGCTTAAAAGAAACACTAAAACATGTATAACTCAAGACATGCATACTCAAGCATTAATAAGTCTTAACTCACTTTTCCTTGGCTTAACTTGAAACTTTAGCAATTCTTTAACTTTAAATCTTTCTTTAACTTTTAGAAACTTCCTTAAACTTTAGAAAAACTTTGCTAAAGCATATACTTGAAAATAATAACTCACTTGGATCCACTTAAGACGTAATACCATCTTATGCCGTTCCCTAAAAGGTTGGGGTAGCGAGCCACCAATCCTAATAGAGCAGACCTTGGTCTACCAGGGCCAAGACCTTGGAATTGGACACCTGGATTTCTTAACGACGCCCTTGGACGCGGTACTGGCTTAGAAAATAAAATACTTACTTTTCTTATCTTGAATGCCTTGGCATTTTAACGAGCACCTTGTGTGCCCAAATCCCTAAGTCTTGACCTTTGGGGATTTCTTAAGCCTTGGCCTTTTCTTTTCTTATCTTTACCTCTCTTTTCTTTCTCATAACTTTTCTTAGACCCTAACCTCATATGGGTACTTAATTAAACTTATACAAGCATGGATTAAACTAGGGTTACATGCAAAATCATAAACTAAAGGAAATTGCATTTTTAACTTTCTACGGGAAAACTTGCGGAAAACCGCCTCTTACTGCAGGTGAGTAGTACTTACTTGATTTCTTGGACTTACAACCAAAATTGACGTCTAGGGTCGGAGAACTTGAGATCTCGATGACCGTTCGCCGCCTACGCGTTCCTCTCGTCGAGACCGAACGAAACGCTCCGCACTCCTCGATTCTCCTTGGCCGGCGCCCCCTTAGAAGAGCAGAGGGGTCTTGGTGTGGTTTCGCCCAAGAGAGGAGAGGGGCGGCGTGCGTGCGGTTTGGGGCGAGGAGGGCTTTAGTTGGAGAAAATAAAATTTCTCTCTTTAATTATCTATTTATACTTAGGGTATTTAAGTCCAACTTATACTTAACTTAATATCTCTCTATTTTCATTCAGCACACCCCTGCTGGGCTCCTGGTTAACCCGACCAACTTAAGTCGTTGGTCCCATGGGAGGTCTCGGGTTCAAAACTCGTCCAGGCAACCTTTTGCCGAAACTTTATTTCTTTTACTAAAAATACTAAACGGACTCAGAAAAATGCAAATAAATACTCTAAAAATTTTTAAAAATATCTAGAATATTTCTAAAACATTTTTAAATAGTTCTAAGGACTTTAAGAACTCCAATATGGAAATTTCGGGGCGTTACAATCCCCCATACCTTATAAAAAGTTCGTCCTCGAACTTAAAATCATTCTGGATATTTTTCTCTCATGCTGTCTTCACGTTCCCAAGTAGCTTCCTAATGCTTTTGATTCTGCCAGATGACCTTCACTAGTGGCACTTCTTTATTTATTAATCTTTTAACTGCTTTGTCCACTATCTGTGTCGGTCTGCTCTCATAGCTAAGATCTTCCTGGATCTGTACTGACTGAGGCTGAATCACTTGGCTAGGATCGTGAATACACTTCTTTAGCATAGAGACATGAAATGTACTGTGGAAAGCTGACATATCCTCTGGTAAGTCCAGCTCATATGCTACCTTACCAACCCTCTTTATGATCTTGTAGGGTCCTATGTAGCGAGGACTTAGCTTGCCCTTTTTGCCAAATCTCATCACTCCCTTCATAGGAGCGACCTTGAGGAATACTGAATCTCCAACTTGGAATTCCAGGGGCCTACGGCGCGTGTCAGCATAACTTTTCTGTCTACTCTGGGCAGTCTCAATCCTCTGGCGGATCGTCTGGATAGTCTGAGTGGTCTCATCTACAAGCTCAGTCTGGCCGCCTATTTCTGACTTTGTCTCTTTCTTTTCACCAGCTTCTTGCCAACATATGGGTGATCTGCATTTTCTGCCATACAATGCCTCATAAGGTGCCATCCTGATGGTGGCCTGATAGCTATTGTTGTAGGCAAACTCAGCTAAGCACAGAAATTTGCACCAACTACCTTTAAAGTTCAACGCACAAGCCCTGAGCATGTCTTCTAAAATCTGATTTACTCTCTCTGTTTGTCCATCTGTCTGGGGATGGAAAGTTGTGCTGAACTGAAGTCGGGTGCCTAGGGCGTCCTGAACACACCTCCAAAAATGGGAGATGAACCGCCCATCTCTGTCAGAAACGATCGACTTCGGAACTCCGTGAAGCCTGATCACTTCTTTCACGTACAGCTGTGCTAACTGCTCTACCGAATGCGATAACTTGATGGCTAGGAAGTGGGCAGACTTGGTCAATCTGTCCACTATCACCCATATTGCATCGTGTCCATGGGTGGTCTTTAGGAGACCTGTGATAAAATCCATGGATATCTCTTCCCACTTCCACTCTGGAATGGGAAGGGGTTGCAGAACTCCTCCTGGTCTCTGGTGCTCTGCTTTGACTCTCTGGCAGGTCAAGTAGGTACTAATATATCTGGCCACGTCTCGCTTGAGTCCAGACCACCAGAACCTTTGCTTTAAATCTTGGTACATCTTGGTAGAACCAGGATGCATAGAGTACGGGGTACTGTGGGCTTCTTCTAAAATATTCTTTCTTAGTTCCTCATCATTGGGGACGCAAAGGCGGTCTCCAAGATAGAGGATGCCACTATCTGATACTCGAAACTCTAAATTTTCTGCCTCTTGGATCTCCTGCTTGATCTTCTGGATCTCTGGGTCTTGACTTTGCTCTCTTTGTATATCCACAAGTAGGGTTGACTCTAGAGTCAATGCAGAAAGTTGCCCAATTATTACCTCGACTCCAAAATCCTTTATTTCTTTCTGAAGTGGTAGAGACAGTGATGATAGGGACATCAGTGCTGCACAGGATTTTCTGCTCAGTGCATCTGCCACTTTATTAGCTTTACCTGGGTGGTAGAGGATTTCACAGTCATAATCTTTGACCAACTCTAGCCACCTGCGCTGCCTCATATTCAGATCCTTCTGAGTGAAGAAGTACTTCAAACTCTGATGGTCTGTGAAGATTCTGCACTGCACTCCATACAGGTAGTGTCTCCAGAGCTTCAGTGCAAAAACCACAGCTGCTAGCTCAAGGTCATGAGTAGGGTAATTCTTCTCATAGTCCTTGAGCTGTCTGGAGGCATATGCTATTACTTTACCATCTTGCATGAGGATAGCTCCAAGGCCCATCTTGGATGCATCACTGTAGATGTCAAAGGCCTTGTCACTCTCTGGAACAGTCAGGATGGGAGCACTAGTCAAGCTTTTCTTCAGTTCGAGGAAGCTGTGCTCGCATTTATCTAACCACTCAAACTTCCGATTCTTTCTGGTCAGGACTGTGAGAGGAGAGGCTATTCTGGAAAAGTCCTCCACGAATTTTCTGTAATATCCTGCCAGGCCTAAGAAGCTTCTGATTTCACTGGCATTCTTGGGTCTACACCAGTTGCTGACTGCTTCTATCTTGGCTGGATCAACTTGAATGCCTTCTTTGGACACAATGTGACCTAGGAAGGCCACCTGATCTAGCCAAAACTCACACTTTGAGAATTTTGCATAGAGCTTCTCCTGCTGATTGATCTGCAGCACTATCCTCAAGTGTGTAGCATGGTCCTCTGGAGTCTGTGAGTATATGAGAATATCATCAATAAACACAATGACGAATTTATCGAGATACTCCCTGAAGATGTGGTTCATCAGCTCCATGAAGACTGCTGGAGCATTGGTTACTCCAAAAGGCATCACTATAAATTCGTAGTGGCCGTATCTTGTCCTGAAGGCCGTTCTAGGGATGTCACTTTCTTTAACCTTTAGCTGATGATACCCAGAACGCAGATCTATCTTCGAGAACACTGTAGCCCCTTTGAGTTGATTAAATAAATCATCTATTCTAGGAAGGGGTACTTGTTCTTGATGGTTACCTTGTTCAGAGCTCTGTAGTCTATGCACAGACGCATAGACCCATCCTTCTTCTTGACGAAAAGTACAGGAGCTCCCCAGGGTGAATGACTCGGGCGAATGAAGCCCTTGTCTAGTAGCTCCTGGAGTTGCTCTTGTAATTCCTTCAACTCTGCTGGAGACATACGATATGGGGCCTTCGAGACCGGACCGGTACCTGGTACTAGCTCGATCTCGAATTCCACTTCTCTATTGGGAGGTAGTCCAGGTAGTTCTTCTGGGAATACTTCTGGATACTCACAGACTACCCGTACATCCTCCTGCTTGCGCTCTTCCTTTGCTTCTATGTCCACTATGCGTGCAAGAAAACCAGCACACCCTTGTTCTAGCATCTGGTGGGCTGCCAAGGCTGAGAGGAATTTCTGAGTCTTCCTCCTTGGGGCTCCTTGAAATTCGAACGGTGGTTCTCCTTCTGGACTGAAAACCACCTTCCTCCGGCGACAGTCCACTAAAGCGTTGTACTTACTGAGGAAATCCATGCCCAGTATGACGTCGAAGTCTTGCATCGCAAGGACTATTAGATCGACATATAGCTCTCGGTCTGAAATCTTGATTGACACAGCCCGGAGCCTCTGGGTGGATTCCATGATTTCCCCTGAAGGGAGAGTTGTCAGGAATCTGGACTCCCAACTCTCTGCAGGCACTTGTAACTTACTAGCAAACGGTACTGATACGAAAGAATGGGTCGCCCCAGTGTCAAACAGTGTAGTAGCTAAATGCTGAAAAATAACTATTTGACCTGTTACGACCGTGGAGGCGCTGGCAGCTTCTTCCTTCGTGAGGGAAAAGACTCTGGCATTGGTTGAAACTGGTGCTGCTTCCAACCTTCCCTGACTGATCTGAGGTCTCTCCAGTATAGTAGGCATGTAATGTAACTGAGGCTTGCCTCCATACTGTACGGACAGCTGAGGAAGTACCTTAAACTTGTTTGGGCAGTCTTTCGATCTGTGTCCCTCTTGTCCACATGAGTAGCTTCCAGCTACACCCAAAAGGCATGCTCCTGGATGGGTCCTCCCACACTTAGGACAAGGTGGATACCTAGCTTGCTTGTTCTCTGGGTTTCCTTGTTGGCTGCCAGGCCACTGCCTCCTTTTGTGGTTCTTGTTCTTCCAGTTCTGGTTATTTGGCTGAGGCTTCTGGCCTCCTGTTGTCTTGTTCTCAATCAGGACTGGCTTCTGCTGTGTTTGTTGTGCCTTGATGCTATTCAGATAGTGCTCTGAGATTAGAGCACTACTGACCAACTCCTCGCTGGTCTGGGGTCGGTGCGTCCCGCTGTTCACGTTGAGTGCTATTTCAGGGTTCAGCTGCGGAGCATCAATCTGACTCGCTCCTTCTCTGTGATGACTAGCTCTGGGCAGAGGCGAGCTAGTCTGTTGAACTTCGCGACTGCTTCTCCCACTGGTAGGTTACCTTGTCTGAACTCCATGAAGTCCTCGTAGTGCTTGTTGGTAACCCGCATGTGGAAGAACTCCTCATAGAACTCCTGCTCGAAATCTGTCCAGCTCATCTGGTTGACTATCCTCTTACTCTTGACCCGCTCCCACCACATACGAGCATCTCCAGTTAGGCAGAAGGAGGCACATTTGACCTTCTCGACTTCTGGCCAGTCAAGAAGCTCCATTGTGCTCTCTAAAGTCTTGAACCAAGCCTGGGCATCCCAGGGCTCAGTCGTGCCTGAGAAGCTTTCAAGTTTCAGCCTCTGCCACTGGACGAGGTATGCTTCTTGTCTTCGGTTCACGACAGGGGTCTCCTGTGTGACTGGTGGAACTTCAGCCACCACTGGAGTTTCCACTCCTGCTGTGGGTGGTGTAGGGGGCACTGGGTGCTGATTTGCCATCAGTGTGGCGATGGTCTTCTGTTGCTCTGAAATCTGAGCTTGCATTTGAGCAATGACTGCCATCAGGTTTGGCTGTTCTGTGCCAGGCTCATTGTTATCTTGAACTGGAGTGTTGCTCCTTGCATTAGGAGCTCGGCCTTTTCTTGCCATCTAATAATGCATAAGGGAACAAGAATTCACCACTACAGCTCTAGGTATAAACTTGTCTTCTTACTTAGTAACCTAATATCCATTCTAGGGATTAAATATGATTCCGTGATACTAAGGTATTAAACATGCTTCCTTGTTCTATGCACATATGAGTAAGTACTTAAGCATTTCTCTATACTGCAATTAAATAAAGGGCAATAGAAAAACTGAAACTTAAAACTTTCTTACTTGAAGACGGCAAGGTTGATGCTGATGTGTGTGTGATGCTGGAGAATGGGAACTGCTCTGATACCAACTGTAGCGACCCGCCTTCTCTACCTTAGACGGACCGTTACTTTGTCTACTTCTTGACTCTAATGCACGACTAAAAATGTGGAACTTTCTTTTTTTTTGTATTTAAATCTATCTAAGAACGATATTCTAACTTTAATAGTCATGCATGATACAATGGCACACTTCCTTTGTCCCTTTTTTTTTCAAAAAAAAAACAAAACAACTTTCATTTTAACTGCTTTGCCAGGATTTGACCCCTAGACCTCTTAGTTGTAACACTAAAGTACTAACCAGCTGCCCTACACAGCTTCTCTTTAATGGTACCAGTCGACTGCTATATAGCAGTCGACTGGTACCAGGCGACTGACCTTTTGGCAGGCGCCTGGTGCATCGAACAGAAGCTACTGTTCGATAGGGCAGGTGACTGGTCCTGTACCAGTCGACTGGCACGCCTGAAAACCTGCATTTCAGACCTGAAATTCATCTCCATTCATCCACAAAACATATACTTTCAAGCCATACAAAGACCTAACACCATTTCTATACTCTATACTAGTTCTCTAAACATTTTAGCCAATCAAAACAACTTCATAAACTTGAAATTAGGACTTTTGCGGAAGTAAATAAGTTATGAAAATCTATATGAACTTTAGACTAGAATTTGTACCAAGTTTTGTATCGATATTCAAAACTACTCACGCTCATACTCATCCAATGCAATCATAAGGATATATATACCAAATAGAATGACATGGAATCTTTACTCGTGGTTTTAAGACATGCGAAATATCTAAAACGCAAATACTTGGATAAATTCTATGTGATCTAACTTAAACTAAGAATCTGTAACAAATGCACTTTAAGTCTTTTATTCATCTTGTCCCAAGGACCTCTCCAAGGTCAGCCACCACACACACGTCACTCAGCACCGCCTTGTCGCCTTCCTTCAGAATTGCTTGCCTTTACCTTCACCTACAGCAAGAGGAAATGCAGCTAATAAGCATAAAGCTTAGTAAGTACTATCTAGCTCACAAAATCTCGAAATGTGCAAGCATGCTTTTTAAACAATGTGAAATCACATGAGATACTTTTATGCTTAAAAGAAACACTAAAACATGTATAACTCAAGACATGCATACTCAAGCATTAATAAGTCTTAACTCACTTTTCCTTGGCTTAACTTGAAACTTTAGCAATTCTTTAACTTTAAATCTTTCTTTAACTTTTAGAAAACTTCCTTAAACTTTAGAAAAACTTTGCTAAAGCATATACTTGAAAATAATAACTCACTTGGATCCACTTAAGACGTAAGTACCATCTTATGCGTGTTCCCTAAAAGGTTGGGGTAGCGAGCCACCAATCCTAATAGAGCAGACCTTGGTCTACCAGGGCCAAGACCTTGGAATTGGACACCTGGATTTCTCTAACGATGCCCTTGGACGCCGGGTACTAGCCTTAGAAAATAAAATACTTACTTTTTCTTATCTTGAATGCCTTGGCATTTTAACGAGCACCATGTGTGCCCAAATCCCTAAGTCTTGACCGTTGGGGATTTCTTAAGACCTTGGCCTTTTCTTTTCTTATCTTTACCTTCTCTTTTCTTTTCTCATAACTTTTCTTAGACCCTAACCTCATATGAGGTACTTAATTAAACTTATACAAGCATGGATTAAACTAGGGTTACATGCAAAATCATAAACTAAAGGAAAATTGCATTTTTAACTTTCTACTGGGAAAAACTTGCGGAAAACCGCCTCTTACTGCAGGTGAGCAGTACTTACCTTGATTTCCTTGGACTTACAACCAAAATTGACGTCTAGGGCTCGGGAGAAACTTGAGATCTCGATGAACCGTTCGCGCCTACGCGTTCCTCTCGTCGAGACGAACGAAACGCTCCGCACTCCTCGATTCTCCCTTGGTCGGCGCCCCCTTAGAAGAGGAGAGGGGGTCTTGGTGTGGTTTCGCCCAAGAGAGGAGAAGGGGGCGGCGTGCGTGCGGTTTGGGGCGAGGGAGGGCTTTAGTTGAGAGAAAATAAAATTTCTCTCTTTAATTATCTATTTATACTTAGGGTATTTAAGTCCAACTTATAACTTAACTTAATATCTCTCTATTTTCTTTCAGCACACCCCTGCTGGGGCTCCTGGTTAACCCGACCAACTGAAGTCGTTGGTCCCATGGGAGGTCTCGGGTTCAAAACTCGTCCAGGTAACTTTTTGCCGAAACTTTATTTCTTTTACTAAAAATACTAAACGGACTCAGAAAAATGCAAATAAATACTCTAAAAATTTCTAAAAATATCTAGAATATTTCTAAAACATTTTTAAATAGTTCTAAGGACTTTAAGAACTCCAATATGGAAATTTCGGGGCGTTACACTCCAAAATCTCAGTGAATGAGGAGTGCACTCATGGTATGGGAGCATCCAAGTGTAAACGTGATGCCTATTTTTTAGCATGTGGTATGATAACCATGATATAAAGAATGATAACTAGAAATTATAAATTAATTGGAGGAAAAATAAAAGCATCTCACTATTTCTCAGGCATGGTTACCCCTGTCAGGTGAGTCAAAACATTACAGTTTCAAAACACTTGCATTTTGAATAAAGTTGTAGGAACCTAGCTTAGTCCAGAAAATGCATTTAAGGGAACATATGAGATGCAGTATACGTAACTTGAATTGCAAAAAAGAAAACATTTAGCATGTAGAACAAAATGTGTTGGGCAAACCTCATTTGTGCTGAGAAGTAATCCAGCCTTCATTTGGTCCTTCAGTTCACTAAATTTATCCTGCATTTATGTACATAAACCCTAGATTTAATTCTGTCATTGAGGCACTGGAAATTTCTATGTGAATTGAAATGCATCAGTAAGGAAGCTATCTGCGATTTATCTGACTCTGACCTGAAAAAAAAAATTGGAGAATTTAAATACTCACAAGTCGGATAGGATAAGGATAAATGTATCTTTTTCTTAAGAATAAAGTTACCTCTAGAAGATAGTCCGCCTTTATGCAAGTTCTTGGTGCCTTTATCATGTGACAAACTAGGAATCTTGGATATAAGCAGAGAGCTTTGCAATCCCTCCAGTAACTACATTTAGTAATAGCATTGACTTAGCAGAAAACATATCAATTTGAAAGCAATGGCAAACAACATGGGATCTCGAAAATATTCCCTATTAATTGATATACTGCTGACAAATTAAGTGGGTTTGTCTCTTCCAGCTTGCTTGAGTCATTTGTGTGAGTATCCAATCCTCCAATTATTTCTTCTTTACTTGTGTTATCTAATCGCCAAAGCTTTTGACGTTTCTCCTGGGGTGTATCGCCCTATTGCAGGATAATAGTAAAACAGATTTCAAATACAAAAAAAAAATCTAGGAAGACAATCTTAAAGGAGTGCAAATGCTTAGCGGCTGGCAGTGGAATAAAAGGAAAATGGAAAAAAACAAAGAGAAGGTATTGATAATAAAGGTTAAAAGAAAATCGTTTCAAGAGCAACCTTTTCTTTCGCATGAGGCCATTATATCCATTGGCCATCTTCCCAAATAAGTGACGGTCGTACGTTCCAAGCTCGAACAACTGACAAATCAGCCCCTGCAGTAAACAGTGAACAGAATAGCTAGATCCAAATGGTCAATCAAAGAGAGAGAAGAGAAACGACGACTAGTAAACGAATGTTTAAATTATAGCACACAGATATGAAAATGCTTTTTCTAAAAATCACCAAGATATGGAAGTTGCAGTTATAATATTAGACAAGGATGATTAAATAAATGCACTAGTCAAGAAAAATATTAAAGAATAATAAAGGTTCAACAACCAATCGCTGAATGAATTGGAAGTGCATAAGTGTGATTTAAGTAACATGAACTTTTATGTAGTGTTCCAATATATGGACAGATGCCAATGTACCTTGTTGTAGCCCAACAACATAGAAAATATACGGAAAAGAAACCTATGGATCCCCATGCAGAATTACATGGAAAGAGCTCCATGGAACACAAGGGTACATACATATGTATACAGCCATTTAGAACCACCTATGCTGGTCAAAATGTATCAGATATCAAGGCAATGGTCCACACTCCACATGAAATTCAGCCTTAAGTTACAACTAAGTTTTTTTATTTAATAGCAAGACTTGTAAATCAGGATAAGAATTCATAAATTAATTTATTTACTGTTAAAGTTGATTGGCTATTACTTATTCGAAAATCTCAAGCTCTTAAGAAAGCAACAAATTTATTTATTTTGGCACTCCCCTTGTATTTGGATGGATATACTTTAGATTGGCTTAAACCACATTAATTGATGAGATTTTTAGGTAGGACTTGAAATATGGACCTCTTATTTTGCTCTGATATTATCCTACTCTTCTCCAATATCCTCTAAAAGATGATTGACTAACCACTTGTTTTAAAACTTTGAATCAGTAGAAATGAGATCAATTAATGTTTTTTACATCCTTAACAATTACATAGTAACCGATATTTGAAATATTTTTTTACATGCAATCACTCCTGGCTTGTTATTCCCGGAACCCAAGTCTCTGCTCCAATCTAGCAGAAACAAACATCCGAACCCATCATAGAATGGTATACACTTCCCTGATCAAAGCAAAAGAAGGATAAAGGAGGAACCACGGGTTTTATCCCAATAGCATCATGACAACAAAAGAAAGAAGAGGTCGGCTTGCAAACATGATAGATTAAATAAGTGTGAGGAATAGTAGATTCTGTAGTTGTATTGATTTAAGTGTGAGGAATAGAGGTAGCCGATCACAAATAGCTGGGTCTCCCATGACGATATTATGATCAGGATGCTGAAGAAAATGCTGGTAAGCATGCAGACATGATAGATTAAATAAGCAAGTCTAACAACCATAGGCACTAAGGGATTCCTATTGACATTTGAAGCTAATGAAAACAAGGGACCCAAAAATATATTTTGAAAACGGTTTAATGTAAAACTCTTTGCTAATAAACATGAACATATCACGATTTTGCACCATCCATACAAACTTAAATGTGTTTGTCACTAAAAAGAGCATAATCATGAGCACAAAAACAATGAAATATAATTTGAAAATGGCTTAATGTAAAACTCTTCGCCAATAAACATGAACATATCAGGATCTTGCACCAATCATATGAACCTATTAAAAGCATTTGCCATATCAAGACGAGTTAAAAGCCTCGCAAGCAACAAACCAGCCATTTTACGCATAGGACCAGCACTTGAAAGGTAATCCTTGGAAATCTCCAATATTTTTTTGACTAATGGTGAGGATTCCGGTTCATCCAAGTAACTCTTATTCACTACCTGTGTATCAACTGACAGGATATCAAAAGGAATCAACACGAGTATGTAAAGCCACAGCAGAACAACACACTTGGTCTCCATCTCTCCCATACTTTCATGTCGCAGTGATGTCACAGAAGTTGATTTGTGGCATGTCTCCAGAAGATTGACCGCAAGTTCAAGATCCGAAACCTGGTGCGGGAAGAATGTAACAACGCTCTTGTAGTCGCATACTATAACGAGCGAGTATATTATAATGCACAGGGGCTTGATAATCTCCATATCTGCCTCTGGTGAGACCCTAAGTTGCGTCGCCTGGGAGCGAACTGTCGACATAATAGGCAAAATTATTATTTCCAGGAAGGGTTCCAGGAGCTGTCCCTGTTCTTGGTATTTGTCCATCTGTGCAATCAATTAAGAAGACATAAAAAAGAGATTTTGCTTAATAGTAAATCTAATATTTGCAGATAAAAACAAACTGAGATGCGATAGAAGAGCGGAGGAAGCCTACAATAGATCGGATCTTGTGAACATCGGCCGGAGACGAGACACCCCCATTGTCGACTATGCGGTCGAGGATGGACTTCACCAGCTCCCATTCTTGCAGAAAGTAACAGAGGAGAACAACCTCTTTGGAGTTGTGCTCGTCGTCCTCCTTCTGGGATGGATCCACCTCGTCACTGACTCGGGCAGCGGCAGCGGCTGTGTCGGCGGGATCAGCCATGGTGTGATTTTCCATGGTGCAATATTTTGAAAGGCCGGATCGAACCGTTCTACCTCCTTCGTATAGGCACAAATAGGGACTGGAGCCTCGAGGTCGGCTTGGTTGCGATTTAGGGCTCGCAAGGGAGAAGAAGAGGTCGGTGCTTGGCTGCGATCCAGGGTACGCGAGGGAGAAGAAGAGTCGGCGCTTGGCTGCGATCCAGGGCAGGCGAGGGAGAAGAAGCGTTGGCGCTTGGTTGTGATCCAGGGCACGCGAGAGAGAAGAAGAGTCGGGTTGGCTTGGTTAGGATTAGGGCTTGCGACACACGAGAGAGAAGAAAGAAGATTTATAAAAGGTGGTCATTTTTCGTTTTCACGCTCGCTCGCTGTTGTGTATTACCATGTAAGCAACACAAATAGACAACGGTTAATTAAAATCAGTTGTCGTAATCAAACAAATAGACATTAGTTTTTAAAAAATCGTTGTCTTTGACATACATAAGACAACGGTTTTTTAAAAACCGTTGTCTTTTTCCTCAAAAAATTTATCAACATCAACGGTTTTTTTCAAAAACCATAGTTAAATGAAAAAAGACAACGGTTTTTCAAAACACCGTTGTTTATTGGGTGTTGTTGAATCCAAAAATTCTTGTAGTGGTATTCTCCGATTATTACGTGAATGGATATAGATTTTATGTGGGCCAACGTGATTCAGGAATGCTAACGTATAATTCAGGAATATATACGTCGCTATTTACTGGAATTTTTGTTGTGAAAGGAGAATAGTAGATTTGGGAGAACGCCCATGCCCCACTGATGACAACAATGTCCTTGTCTACGATGCATACGACAACATCCTTGTCTACGCCGCCGAGCCACATCGATGACGACGTCGATGACCTTATCACCACCATCTGTGACTTGCTTGTGGGAAGTCACTGCCGCGAGTCACCGGCCATCACCTTTCTTCTCCATGCTGCCATCATCGTGCCCTTGCCACCACCGCAATTCTGACCACTGCCACTACCTCAACCACATGCGCAACCCTGACAACCACCATTGCCTCGGCCACTAACACTACCCGGCTATCGCCGTAGCAATTGTGAGAATTGATAGATTTTGTATAATAACTCAGTTATTAAATTGGATTTAGTTAAATAGTAGTTTGATTAGTTAATTAAATGAATGATTTATTAATAGTTGCTTAAGGTTGATTAATTTAATAATTAATTGTTGGATTAATTGATTAATTAATAGATGGATTAATGGTTAGAACAATTTTTTTATCAGATATATCATATTGGTTAATTGATATAAACGAAATTAGGAATGGGTTAGTTAATTGCTTTACTAACTAATAAGTTTATGGAATGAACAAGTGTTTGGTTTAATTGATTAACATGATTAATTAATGATAGGTTGTTTTCAGTAATTGATTAATTAATATATAGTTTATTAATACCGATCAGTTTTTTATGTGAAGAATTTAATGATTAAATAAAGTTATTAATCAAATTATGATGAAGCTAAGTTCAATTAAAAAAGGTTAATTGATTAAGCATTCATAATTAATTTGGATAAATTAATTAATTAGATGATCAAAAGTTGGGTAGTAATGGATTAATATAATCAATAGGTTGATTAAATGATTTTTAGATCATTAGATATATAAGTACCTCGGGTTGATTTTGATGTGATCAACAGAGTCAAGTTAGGCCATGGTTGGTTTGATCCTTGTGTCTAAGTGTACAGAAACATAAGAGCACAAGAAGTCGAGCGAAAACTACAGCAAGTGAGAAGGATGACATGGGAAGAGAGCCGGTGGATGAGAAGGACGTACACAACGCCCGAGGGACGAGAAGCTAGGGAAGAAGTCCATTTGAGGAGAATGTCAAAGTTGAGTTCGGGTGAACTCAACTCTAGACGGCTGTAAATTACCCAAGTGATCAAAGATTGAAGAAGGTCAACTCCAGAGTTGACCTTGAAGATTTCAAGTCCGAGGCACCTTAGATATCTTTGAGGGCGCCTCGGATGTCCAGAATTAATTGTACAGAAAAAGTGAACTGAGGTGCCTCAGATGTAGAATTACTATTAATGAACATTGCTTGTGTGGATAAAGTTTATCCAACTGTGGCGGCTCAGGTCTCAACTGAGGCATCTCCAAGTTACGTCAGCACAATTATCTTTTGGGCTATAAATAATCCCTAGAGCTAGGATTAAAAGACAATGATTGTAATACAATTTCCTAGTCTTTCTCTGAGTTTCCAAAGATTGTAAGATGCTTCTCCACCTTCAACGAAGGAGATATTTTTAGTATGCCTTTCCAACGCCTTGGATTAGCAACTTTTCCGATTGCAACCACGTAAGCTCTATTAACCTCTTTTCTATTTACGTTGTCATTATTTTATCTATTTAATTAATTTGCATTTTTATTAAGCAAAAACAAGAGATATCTTCAATTAACTTGCAGGGTCATTTACATCCTGTAGCTGACCTAAAGGGGCATACAATTCGTATCAGAGCTCAACTGCTTCAGGAAGACTAACCGCCACCTAAAGCAAGAAGACGATGGCCGGGAGTAGCATTCATCCGCCAAAGTATAAGAGGGAGTTTGTGACATGAAAGCGAAAAATGGAGGTATTTTTTAGAATTGATTTTGAAATTTTACTAATAATAAAATATGGTTTTGAAATGCCCAAAGGCGAGAACGATTAGATAAAAGAAGCGCATCTCTGGAGTAAGAAGCAACAATCAGACTCTGTAGCTAACACCAAAGTAAAATTTCATCTGCTAAGCATACTCTTGGCTCAGGAAGCCAACCGGATAGACACCTACGAGTCTATAAAAGAGTTATGGTAGAAGTTCCTAGAAATGTACGAAGGGACCTCGAAAGCAAAGCTCGCTCGATGGGATCTACTCCGAAGTCAGCTGATGAATCTATAAATGAAAGAAGGAGAAACTGTCATGCTCCCGGAGAGGAGTCGTTGGTCCAATATATAATCGGACAACATCTCCCCTGTACGACAGACAATATGAAACATTTATACATACAAACAAACATAATATGGTCTCCATGGCTTCAAATAAATATGTAGCGGCCAATCCCAGCCGGAGAACCCAAAATAAAATACATCTATAACATAAATCCAATGAAAACTTACCTGATTTGCCATCCCGGTAGGCAAGCAACAAAACACATCACATAAAGGCAAACAAAGGACTCAAAAGTACAATCCACGCATCAATACAATGCAAATACAATCCCCGATGCAAAACAAATACAAAATATGAAATGTGTTGGTGTCGGAAGCACCAGATCGAACCTGATTTTGATAATGGCAAAGGGTTCAAAGTTAAGTTTATGTTGTGATCTAATGTGATTCATTGAGTGTGTAGGAAAGTCCTAGTTGAGCTAGGCACGAAGTCTTGACCTACAGGGTTGAACACGAAGTCCTGGTCGAGGACTGGGCATGAAGACCTAGCCGAGGGCTGGGCCTCGAAGACCTGACCGAGGGTTGGACACGAAGACCTAGTTCATAGAATTGGGCACGGAGTCCTGGTCGTGGACTGGGCACCGAAGTCCTGATCCGGATGATCGGGCAGGAGACTTAGCCGAGCGAGGATTAAGAACAAAAGTAGAGGCGGGTTGAGGTATGGACGTCTTGAGATTCGGTAGTCTCGAAGGCCGAGTAAAAGTCCAACTGGAGGAGCTAGTTGGCAAAAAGGTAACTTCTCCAGAGTGGAGTAGGTGAGGGTGCATTCCCCGGAAGAGGGAACAGTAGGCGTCAGTTTGACCTAAGATTTCATTTGAAATCCAAAGTTAGAAGCAAGATAGCTCCGACTGTTATTTATGCACATATTTTCATATTATATTGTTTTTGTACTAACACTGGTTGCAGGACTGAAAGGAACTTGCTACTGCTATCCTAGGCGCTCGAGAACCCAGGCGCCTGAGGGGTATTAGGCACCCAGAATGGGTTTTTCAGCGGATGGAGAAGCTGAGCTGGCAGGTTCGCCATGCAGCTTCTCAGGCGCCCATGAGCCATCAGGCGCCTCCGCACTCCCATACGCCCAAGACCAGGGATAAGGTTTGGCTAAGTCTGCCAATAAGTGTAGGATCGGGTCGACCGGCTAGAGGGGGGTGAATAGACGGTTTATGAAAAATAAGCACTAACACGTCTTTAAAAAGAAATAAACTTGGTTGCAACAGAGTCGTTGCTTCCAAAGCAGTTGATGCTCAAACAGAAACTCCTTAAGGCGGAGAAGCCTTTACAGTTGTAGCACAGAGAAAGCTTAGAGAGAAAGAGAGTTTACAACTTAATTAATTGCCTTAACTTCTAAAACTCCAAGCCTATTTATAGGTTAGGAAAATAAATCCAGATCGTAGATCTTTGATAGGATTTCTCTTATCTGTTGATCTGCAGATTCGATCTTGATGGTTGATCATGGATGAGATTAAACTGCATCCATTGGATCTGATTAAAGGATAAAGTTATCCTTTAAGAGATAACTTTATCTTTTGCTCGCAATAGATAAATAACTTTATCATCTGCTCGCAACAACTTTAATCACATCTCTTTCTTATCTCAGTCGGTAAGGTTGATGATTTATGTCGGCGAGGTTGCTGGTTCGAATCGTTGCAGCAACAAATAAAATTCTTTTTGTTTCACGTGTCTTGTTTGACTTGGTCAAACTGACCAGTCTTTTGGTTCATCTTCTGGGTGATTTCCGGCCAACCGGAGTTAGGCTCACCCGAACCCGACTCCGGCCTTTCGCCCCTCCAGCGTGCTTCCTCCCAGTTTCCCGTCCCTCGAGCGTCGCGTACATTCTTCTCGATCCACCGGTGTACTCTTCCGCAGCTTCCGCGTCCCTCGGATTGTACCAAGCCCGTCGGCTCACTTCCCCGCACAATCCTTCTCGTCTGCTACGTCTTACGCTCGACTTCCTCCGTTCCTAAGTTCCTGCATACTTAGACAGAGGGATTACAAACACACAGGACCTAACTAACCTAGTTGATCACATCAAAACCAGCCGGGGCACCAACAATCTCCCCCTTTTTGATGTGGATCAACCCAAGTTTAGTTAGGGTAAAAAAAACAATAAAACTAAATTAAGCAGTTAAGCATAGAAAAAATATTGTAATCAATAACCACAACCTCCCCCTAAACTTAAGCTACTCTCCCCCTTTGATCACAGCAAAAATGGGGCACAAAAAATAGGGAAAGGAAAAAAAATATGATTAGAACTTAGAAAAAAGTGAAACATTTTTTTTTTGAGCCGTGAATAGATTAAGTGCATATCACCGAAATTTAATTTTTGTACAGGTGGAAGATAAAATTATTGCTTTTTACAAAAATTTCCAAATAAAAATCTATTTTGTATATTCAAAAATAAATCATATAGTGGCAGAATAAAAAATTCAAAAATCTCATAAAAAATTTAAAAAAAAATTACCAAGTTTAATTTACTATGTGTAGATCTCAAAAAAAAATCGGTTCTTGCAGAATAAATTAATTTTCTATTTTTAAAGTTAAAAGTTTACTTTTCAAATGAAAAATAATAGAAATTCAAAATTTATTAAAAAAAATTTCCAAAATTTCACAGTAAACAAATAAGATACTCTTGTATCAAGTAAAAATAGAAATTGAATTTTGTAAGAAAGTTTAGGAAAAAAAAATTTTTCAAAAGAAACTTAATCATAAAATGTGTTAATCTATTTCTAATTTTGCAAGAAAAATTATGCAGTAGTAGAAAACTAATTCAAAATTGATTTTGGTATCCAAAATAGATTTCTATCGACAGGATTAACTAAAAATTTGGATGGAATGTAATTCTTTGGCACCTTTTTAAATTGGCCTTTATGGTTTTTAAAATACCAATTCAACTTTTCAGGATAACTATTTTTCTTGTGTCGCAAACAGACAATATCACATTCTAATTTCTCAACTAAATTTTTCAGATCAATATTTTCATTTTTTAATTTAGAATTTTCTTTTTCTAATCTGCAATTAGATTTGAGCAAGGCTTTAACACCAGCATACAATTGATCATGAGGAAAAAAATAAACCTCACTTACCGGATCGCTTTCGAAAAGCGAGGTTCCTTCTTCGTTGTCGCTTTCTGATGTCGCTCCCCCTTCAACACTGCTCCCCTCTTGATGACTTGCCATCAGCGCAAGTCCCACGTACTCTTGAACTTCTGATTCGTCCGACGAGGTCTCGTCCCAGGTGGCCTTCAATGCCTTCTTTTTCTTTGGCTGGTTTTTGATTTTGGGACACTGGTCTTTTAGGTGTCCCTCCTCATTGCAGTTGTAGCATCGGACAGTTCGTTTCTTCGGAGACCGCCTTTTCTTCTGCATTCTCGAAAAGTTATTAGCTTTAAAAATACTTTTAAACGAACTTACTATTTGCGTTGTCTCATCGTCCGTCGAGGATTCTGACTCCTTCTCCGTTCTCCTTGTGTTTAGGGCCAGATTCTTCGTCTTTCTAGATCCTGCCCACCGAGATTCATGTAATTCGAAAATGGAAAATATTTCATCTAATGTACTTACCTCTAAATCTTTGGAGATGTAATAAGCGTCGACGATTGAGCTCCACTCCTGGGTCCTTGGGAAGGCGTTGAGGGCGTATCGAATGGAGTCGCGATTACTTACCGATTCGCCGAGTTGGGTGAGTCCGGAGATTAGCTCCTTTATTTTGGCATGAAGTTCAGCCACCATTTCTCCTTCCTTCATTTGCAGGTTTATCAGCTGGTTCCGGAGGAGATCCTTTCTTGCTGATTTGGCTTCAGAGGTACCCTCATGAAGTTCTAGGAACTTCTCCCATAATTCTTTTGCGGAGTGGTAGTTGCCGATCCGGTTTACCTCTTGAGTAGGCAAGACTGTTAGGAGTTGGAACTCGGCCTTACCATTGGCAACAGATTTCGACTGCTCCTTCTTATTCCACAAGCTTTCTTCTTTTTCATCCCCGTTCGCATCTTTAGGAACTGCAAAACCATATTTTATTGATAAAAGAATATCAAAATCTGTACGAAAAAATACCTCCATTTTTTTCTTCCAGACGGTGAAATCCCCTTCGAATTTAGGTGGATGAATGTGCGCGCCGGCCATCGTCTTGTTGCTTTCTCAGGCGATTAGTCCTTCAAAAGCGAACCCGCTCTGATACCACTTGTAGGATCGGGTCGACCGGCTAGAAGGGGGTGAATAGACGGTTTATGAAAAATATGCACTAACACTCGTCTTTAAAAAGAAATAAACTTGGTTGCAACAGAGTCGTTGCTTCCAAGGCAGTTGATGCTCAAACAGAAACTCCTTAAGGCGGAGAAGCCTTTACAGTTGTAGCACAGAGAAAGCTTAGAGAGAAAGAGAGTTTACAACTTAATTAATTGCCTTAACTTCTAAAACTCCAAGCCTATTTATAGGTTAGGAAAATAAATCCAGATCGTAGATCTTTGATAGGATTTCTCTTATCTGTTGATCTGCAGATTCGATCTTGATGGTTGATCATGGATGAGATTAAACTGCATCCATTGGATCTGATTAAAGGATAAAGTTATCCTTTAAGAGATAACTTTATCTTTTGCTCAGAATAGATAAATAACTTTATCATCTGCTCGCAACAACTTTAATCACATCTCTTTCTTATCTCAGTCGGTAAGGTTGATGATTTATGTCGGCGAGGTTGCTGGTTCGAATCTTTGCAGCAACAAATAAAATTCTTTTTGTTTCACGTGTCTTGTTTGACTTGGTCAAACTGACCAGTCTTTTGGTTCATCTTCTGGGTGATTTCCGGCCAACCGGAGTTAGGCTCACCCGAATCCGACTCCGGCCTTTCGCCCCTCCAGCGTGCTTCCTCCCGGTTTCCCGTCCCTCGAGCGTCGCGTACGTCCTTCTCGATCCACCGGTGTACTCTTCCGCAGCTTCCGCGTCCCTCAGATTGTACCAAGCCTGTCGGCTCACTTCCCCGCACAATCCTTCTCGTCTGCTACGTCTTACGCTCGACTTCCTCCGTTCCTAAGTTCCTGCATACTTAGACAGAGGGATTACAAACAACAGGACCTAACTAACCTAGTTGATCACATCAAAACCAGCCGCGGCACCAACAATCTCCCCCTTTTTGATGTGGATCAACCCAAGTTTAGTTAGGGTAAAAAAAAACAATAAAACTAAATTAAGCAGTTAAGCATAGAAAAAAATATTGTAATCAATAACCACAACCTCCCCCTAAACTTAAGCTACTCTCCCCCTTTGATCACAGCAAAAATGGGGCACAAAAAATAGGGAAAGGAAAAAAATATGATTAGAACTTAGAAAAATGTGAAACATTTTTTTTTGAGCCGTGAATAGATTAAGTGCATATCACCGAAATTTAATTTTTGTACAGGTGGAAGATAAAATTATTGCTTTTTACAAAAATTTCCAAATAAAAATCTATTTTGTATATTCAAAAATAAATCATATAGTGGCAGAATAAAAAATTCAAAAATCTCATAAAAAATTTAAAAAAAAATTACCAAGTTTAATTTACTATGTGTAGATCTCAAAAAAAATCGGTTCTTGCAGAATAAATTAATTTTCTATTTTTAAAGTTAAAAGTTTACTTTTCAAATGAAAAATAATAGAAATTCAAAATTTATCAAAAAAAATTTCCAAAATTTCACAGTAAACAAATAAGATACTCTTGTATCAAGTAAAAATAGAAATTGAATTTTGTAAGAAAGTTTAGGAAAAATTTTTTTTTCAAAAGAAACTTAATCATAAAATGTGTTAATCTATTTCTAATTTTGCAAGAAAAATTATGCAGTAGTAGAAAACTAATTCAAAATTGATTTTGGTATCCAAAATAGATTTCTATCGACAGGATTAACTAAAAATTTGGATGGAATGTAATTCTTTGGCACCTTTTTAAATTGGCCTTTATGGTTTTTAAAATACCAATTCAACTTTTCAGGATAACTATTTTTCTTGTGTCGCAAACAGACAATATCACATTCTAATTTCTCAACTAAATTTTTCAGATCAATATTTTCATTTTTTAATTTAGAATTTTCTTTTTCTAATCTGCAATTAGATTTGAGCAAGGCTTTAACACCAGCATACAATTGATCATGAGGAAGAAAACAAACCTCACTTACCGGATTGCTTTCGAAAAGCGAGGTTCCTTCTTCGTTGTCGCTTTCTGATGTCGCTCCCCCTTCAACACTGCTCCCCTCTTGATGACTTGCCATCAGCGCAAGTCCCGCGTACTCTTGAACTTTTGATTCGTCCGACGAGGTCTCGTCCCAGGTGGCCTTCAATGCCTTCTTTTTCTTTGGCTGGTTTTTGATTTTGGGACACTGATCTTTTAGGTGTCCCTCCTCGTTGCAGTTGTAGCATCGGACAGTTCGTTTCTTCGGAGACCGCCTTTTCTTCTGCATTCTCGAAAAGTTATTAGCTTTAAAAAAACTTTTAAACGAACTTACTATTTGCGTTGTCTCATCGTCCGTCGAGGATTCTGACTCCTTCTCCGTTCTCCTTGTGTTTAGGGCCAGATTCTTCATCTTTCTAGATCCTGCCCACCGAGATTCGTGTAATTCAAAAATGGAAAATATTTCATCTAAAGTACTTACCTCTAAATCTTTGGAGATGTAATAAGCATCGACGATTGAGCTCCACTCCTGGGTCCTTGGGAAGGCGTTGAGGGCGTATCGAATGGAGTCGCGATTACTTACCGATTCGCCGAGTTGGGTGAGTCCGGAGATTAGCTCCTTTATTTTGGCATGAAGTTCAGCCACCGTTTCTCCTTCCTTCATTTGCAGGTTTATCAGCTGGTTCCGGAGGAGATCCTTTCTTGCTGATTTGGCTGCAGAGGTACCCTCATGAAGTTCTAGGAACTTCTCCCATAATTCTTTTGCGGAGTGGTAGTTGCCGATCCGGTTTACCTCTTGAGTAGGCAAGACTGTTAGGAGGTGGAACTCGGCCTTACCATTGGCAACAGATTTCGACTGCTCCTTCTTATTCCACAAGCTTTCTTCTTTTTCATCCCCGTTCGCATCTTTAGGAACTGCAAAACCATATTTTATTGATAAAAGAATATCAAAATCTGTACGAAAAAATACCTCCATTTTTTTCTTCCAGACGGTGAAATCCCCTTCGAATTTAGGTGGATGAATGTGCGCGCCGGCCATCGTCTTGTTGCTTTCTCAGGCGATTAGTCCTTCAAAAGCGAACCCACTCTGATACCACTTGTAGGATCGGGTCGACCAGCTAGAGGGGGGTGACGGACCCAAAATGACTGTCACGAAAGTGGGTCTCAAATTTAGAAATTTATAAAGTGCTGGAAACCCTTTTACAATCAAAAGTATGAAAATGTAATATAGGGGCCACAGGTCGTATTTTTCTCGGGACTAGTTGTTGTGCTTGATTTGCGCTTGTATTTAGGTGTCGTTGTGTTTTGGGTTTCAAATAAAACTTGGGTTTTGGGTTGCTATTGAAACGAAAATGCAATGAATGAAATGGCAATAAAAATAAATGAAAACTAAACAAATGTAATAAAAGGGCGATAGCAAGTGATAACTCAATCAAAGGGAAACCGATTCACCCAAAGGAACTTAATCGAATTAGAGGAACAAATCTGAATTTAATTGCTACTAAATGCCAAACAATTAAATCAACACGGAAGCTAAACTTCAATTGAATTAATGCAAAAACTTCAACTTAATGGTAAAAATGAAACTTGATACTAATGCCGGAAGGAAACTAGGAATTCAGTAATGATCCAAGCCCAAAACAAACTGATTTCAATCTATATGGCACAGCAAAAACAGCAATCAACTTGACACCAATCAATGCATTAGCCTCATCTTGATACAAAGTGGAAGAGTGAACCAAATTTGACACACAAGGTAGAGACTCATGCACCGAAGGTTTATCCTAAATGCAAAACTAGTTACTGATGAGTTCTGAATCAAGACTAATCACTTTATCTTGGAAATCAACTAACAGCAATTGATATTCAAAACTAAAACAAGCAATTTCAGTTGCAAAACAGAACAAGGAATGCAAGAACACTGCTAATTTGCAGACCCTTTCAAAATGCAGAAATTAAATTCACTAAACAAGACAATTCGAATGCGCAATCTGATGTTTAGACAAGATATATGAGATCTACTCGACACAAACTCAAGAAACTACAGCTGAACATGAGAGATTGCCCTGGCACGCAAGCTGAATCTGAAACGCAGCTTGTCAGGAAGTGAAAATGCAGAAATTCAGAAATCTGATGCAGAGTTAATGCGCAGCTAAACAGATTAAATGCAAGGTTTTAGATGTCGCGAATTGGATGCAAAGTCAACCAATGCAAACTACAGCTAAGAAAAAACTGCAGAAATCAAATCTGGCACGCTGGGATGATACGCAAGCAATCTGTATGGCACGCAACAGGGAAACTACTTTCAGAAATGAATTAAAGCGAGAAAAACTGATTCAATTACACTTGTTAACTCCGAAAACAATCTAGCTATTAGAAACACTGAATTAGAACTCTAATTGAAGCAAAAACTATTCGGAACCGACACATTACAGAAGTAATTCAAATTTCAGAAACG
>JAGFNQ010000251.1:76443-128969 GCA_024364735.1 Boesenbergia rotunda
TCTCGAATTAATAAAAGAATTAATCATGGAATAATTAAGGAATTATTCTATATAAAAATTTAGATGGAATAATTAAAAGAATTAATCTTGGATTAATTAAGAAATTATTCTATCTAAATTTTTATAATTAGTCCATATTTAATTGGATTTTTTTTTTCAACATAACTCAACCCCTATATATAAACCCCACCAATCTCTCCCTCTCTCTAATCTAATCTCTCCTTAGGGCTCTTGGGCGCCGGCGAGAAGAAGCAAGGAGAAGAGGAGTTTTCTCCTCAATCTCGCTTGATCTCTTGGGCGTGTAGAACCGGCAGGAGAGGGAGGAAAGACGGTGGTACTCAGCTTAGAGCAAGGAAGAGGACGGAGGTTGGCCGACGGTGGGTTTTGTGCAACTCGCGGCGCCGGCGGCAAGAAGGAAAGTCCCTTTTTCCTTCATTCTATCTCCTTGTTCTCTTCTCCTTCCCTCGCAGCCGACTCATCCTCTGCGTGCGTAAGCAAGGAGCAAGAGGAAGGAGTCTCCGGCGATCGGAAACTAGAGGTTTATCCTCTTAAGTTGGCACCGGCGGTGAGGAGGGAGGACTAGGGTTTTTCCAGTGAGTTTAGGGAAGAAGGAGTTTGCTCAGCTTCCTCTTCCTTTTCTTCATCTTCCTAGAAGCTTCTCGTGGCTACTTCTTGGTCGGTCAGAGCTGGGAGCTCAAGGTGGCCGGCGATAAGAGGTGGAGGGGCGAGAAGACAAGGTGTCGAAACCCTAGTTAGGGTTTTGCTACCAAAAGAGGAAGAGGTTTGAAGAAGGTGATTGATTCAAGGCTTTGGTGACTCCGCGACTTGGGAGATCGTCGCCCACACGACGTCCAAGAGGGGAGGGTCATAAGGTAGAAGACTGCGAGATAAACGGCGAGGTATATTTCTCCCGGGCTCAGTTTTCTTCAAGCTTTGCTTTATTGTGTCATGTTTTATCTAGCTCGTCATTTCATGCGTATTATATTATTATTTTGATTTTGATTTGAAATCTTAGACAATAATAATTAACTGGACCCCGAAGATAAACACAAAAACCAGTGATCCAAATCGTTGTCTTTTACGCGGTTAATTAATCTGGAAAGTTACAAAGTCTTTTGGCTAAGTTGTGACTTAGATTAATTAACACGACGACGAATTGGTCATTAGAAGGACGAGTCTCTATTCGGATTAAAATTTTTAATCCGTAGACATAGAGAGTGTAGGATCGGGTCGACCGGCTAGAGGGGGTTGAATAGACGGTTTATGAAAAATAAGCACTAACACTCGTCTTTAAAAAGAAATAAACTTGGTTGCAACAGAGTCGTTGCTTCCAAGGCAGTTGATGCTCAAACAGAAACTCCTTAAGGCGGAGAAGCCTTTACAGTTGTAGCACAGAGAAAGCTTAGAGAGAAAGAGAGTTTACAACTCAATGAATTGCTTGAATTCTAAAACTCCAAGCCTATTTATAGGTTAGGAGAGAATAAATCTGGATCGTAGATCTTTGATACATTTCTCTATCTGTTGATCTCAGATTGATCTTGATGGTTGATCATGGATGAATTAACCATGGCCATTGGATCTGATTAAAGGATAAGTTATCCTTTAAAGATAAGCTTTATTAACTTTGCTTGCGCAATAGATATAACTTTATCTTCGCTCCACAACTTTTCACATCCCTGTCTTATCCCATGGTAAGGTATGATGATCCATATGTCGGCGATTGCGGTTCGAATCTTCTTGCACACAAATAAATTTTTTTTTCTGTTTGGCGCTTGGACCTGCAGTCTTTTTGATTTCGTCTTCTGGGTGATTTCCGGCCAACCGGAGTTAGGCTCACCCGAACCCGACTCGGCCTTTCGCCCCTCGAGCGTCTTCCTCCCGGCTTCTCGTCCCTCGGACGCGCACGTCCTTCTCGTCCACCGGGTACTCTTCCGCAGCTTCCGCGTCCCTCGGATTGTACCAAGCCCGTCGGCTCACTTCCCCGCACAATCCTTCTCGTCCGCTACGTCTTACGCTCGACTTCCTCCGTTCCTAAGTTCCTGCATACTTAGACAGAGGGATTAAAACACACAGGACCTAACTAACCTAGTTGATCACATCAAAACCAGCCGGGGCACCAACAATCTCCCCTTTTTGATGTGGATCAACCCAAGTTTAGTTAGGGTAAAAAAAAAACAATAAAACTAAATTAAGCAGTTAAGCATAGAAAAAAAATATTGCAATCAATAACCACAACCTCCCCCTAAACTTAAGCTACTCTCCCCCTTTGATCACAGCAAAAATGGGGCACAAAAAATAGGGAAAGGAAAAAAATATGATTAGAACTTAGAAAAATGTGAAACATTTTTTTTTGAGCCGTGAATAGATTAAGTGCATATCACCGAAATTTAATTTTTTGAATAAAAAATTTTCAAATATTTTTTAAAATTAAAAAATACGAATTTCAATTAAAAATTTCCATTAAAATCTATTTTGTATATTCAAAAATAAATCATATAGTGGTAGAATAAAAAATTCAAAGATATATTTTTAAAATTCAAAAATCTCATAAAAAATTTAAAAAAATTTACCAAGTTTAATTGACTATGTGTAGATCTCAAAAAAATCGGTTCTTGCAGAATAAATTAATTTTCTATTTTTAAAGTTAAAAGTTTACTTTTCAAATGAAAAATAATAGAAATTCAAAATTTATCGAAAAAAATTTCCAAAATTTCACAGTAAACAAATAAGATACTCTTGTATCAAGTAAAAATAGAAATTGAATTTTGTAAGAAAGTCTAGGTGAAAAAAAAATTTCAAAAGAAACTTAATCATAAAATGTGTTAATCTATTTCTAATTTTGCAAGAAAAATTATGCAGTAATAGAAAACTAATTCAAAATTGATTTTGGTATCCAAAATAGATTTCTATCGACAGGATTAACTAAAAATTTGGATGGAATGTAATTCTTTGGCACCTTTTTAAATTGGCCTTTATGGTTTTTAAAATACCAATTCAACTTTTCAGGATAACTATTTTTCTTGTGTCGCAAACAGACAATATCACATTCTAATTTCTCAACTAAATTTTTCAGATCAATATTTTCATTTTTTAATTTAGAATTTTCTTTTTCTAATCTGCAATTAGATTTGAGCAAGGCTTTAACACCAGCATACAATTGATCATGAGGAAGAAAACAAACCTCACTTACCGGATCGCTTTCGAAAAGCGAGGTTCCTTCTTCGTTGTCGCTTTCTGATGTCGCTCCCCCTTCAACACTGCTCCCCTCTTGATGACTTGCCATCAGCGCAAGTCCCGCGTACTCTTGAACTTCTGATTCGTCCGACGAGGTCTCGTCCCAGGTGGCCTTCAAATGCCTTCTTTTCTTTGGCTGGTTTTTGATTTTGGGACACTGATCTTTTAGGTGCCCCTCCTCGTTGCAGTTGTAGCATCGGACAGTTCGTTTCTTCGGAGACCGCCTTTTCTTCTGCATTCTCGAAAAGTTATTAGCTTTAAAAAAACTTTTAAACGAACTTACTATTTGCGTTGTCTCGTCGTCCGTCGAGGATTCTGACTCCTTCTCCGTTCTCCTTGTGTTTAGGGCCAGATTCTTCGTCTTTCTAGATCCTGCCCACCGAGATTCGTGTAATTCGAAAATGGAAAACATTTCATCTAATGTACTTACCTCTAAATCTTTGGAGATGTAATAAGCGTCGACGATTGAGCTCCACTCCTGGGTCCTTGGGAAGGCGTTGAGGGCGTATCGAATGGAGTCGCGATTACTTACCGATTCACCGAGTTGGGTGAGTCCGGAGATTAGCTCCTTTATTTTGGCATGAAGTTCAGCCACCGTTTCTCCTTCCTTCATTTGCAGGTTTATCAGCTGGTTCCGGAGGAGATCCTTTCTTGCTGATTTGGCTTCAGAGGTACCCTCATGAAGTTCTAGGAACTTCTCCCATAATTCTTTTGCGGAGTGGTAGTTGCCGATCCGGTTTACCTCTTGAGTAGGCAAGACTGTTAGGAGGTGGAACTCGGCCTTACCATTGGCAACAGATTCCGACTGCTCCTTCTTATTCCACAAGCTTTCTTCTTTTTCATCCCCGTTCGCATCTTTAGGAACTGCAAAACCATATTTTATTGATAAAAGAATATCAAAATCTGTACGAAAAAATACCTCCATTTTTTTCTTCCAGACGGTGAAATCCCCTTCGAATTTAGGTGGATGAATGTGCGCGCCGGCCATCGTCTTGTTGCTTTCTCAGGCGATTAGTCCTTCAAAAGCGAACCAGCTCTGATACCACTTGTAGGATCGGGTCGACCGGCTAGAGGGGGTTGAATAGACGGTTTATGAAAAATAAGCACTAACACTTGTCTTTAAAAAGAAATAAACTTGGTTGCAACAGAGTCGTTGCTTCCAAGGCAGTTGATGCTCAAACAGAAACTCCTTAAGGCGGAGAAGCCTTTACAGTTGTAGCACAGAGAAAGCTTAGAGAGAAAGAGAGTTTACAACTCAATGAATTGCTTTAACTTCTAAAACTCCAAGCCTATTTATAGGTTAGGAAAATAAATCCAGATCGTAGATCTTTGATAGGATTTCTCTTATCTGTTGATCTGCAGATTCGATCTTGATGGTTGATCATGGATATATTTTAACCATGGCCTTTAGATCTGATTAAAGGATAAGGTTATCCTTTAGAAGATAAAGTTTAATTAAAACTTTGCTTCTATTCGCAGCAAGTGATTAACTTTATCTTCGGCTCACATCAACTTATTCACATCACCTGTTTATCCCATTTGGTAAGTATGGAGATATCCAGTAATGTGGTCACAGGTTCGAATCTTCTTGGCACCAAATAATTTTCTCTTTTCTTTTGGGCGCTTGGACCGGTCTTTTTGATTCTTCGTCTTCTGGGTGATTTCTGGCCAACCGGAGTTAGGCTCACCCGAACCCGACTTCGGCCTTTCGCCCCTCGAGCGTCCTCCCTCCCGGCTTCTCGTCCCTCGGACACCGCGCACGTCCTTCTCGCTCCACCGGCGTACTCTTCCGCAGCTTCCGCGTCCCTCGGATTGTACCAAGCCCGTCGGGTCACTTCCCCGCACAATCCTTCTCGTCCGCTACGTCTTACGCTCGACTTCCTCCGTACCTAAGCTCCTGCACACTTAGCAGAGGGATTAAAACCAACAGGACCTAACCTAACTTGGTTGATCACATCAAAACCAACCGGGGCACCAACAGAGAGGTCTCTCAGAAACGACCCCGTGGTTGTCTTGGAAACCGCCAAGCCATACCTACAGAGGGATCTTCATAAAGCTTTGCCAATTTGCTGCAAAACTCTTTGGCATCTTGAAATTCTCCAATTTTGCCCAAGATGGTGCTTGGCATAGATTGACCAATAACTTGGTTACTTTGTCGTTGGCCTCGCATCTCTTGATTTGTTCCACATTCCATTTGTTTTTCTTAAGGAGCTTTCCTTTGCTACTTCTTGGAGCTTCAAAGTCTTCCATTAGAGCAAACCATTGCTCTATCTCTATCATGAAGAAATTTTCAATCTTTGACTTCCAAAGATCGAAATTGGCTTTATCGAATGGTGGAGGTGCTTGGGTGTCGTAGCCGAACTCCATTTTTTAATTTAACCCTCTTGATGATGACTTCTTGAAATTAGGTTTTCTTCAATCTTCTCCTTCTTCCTCTAACTCTTGCTCTCTTGGCGATGAGTCCAAAGAAGAGCGACCTTGCTCTGATACCACTTGTTGGGACCGATAGGACAGCTAGAGGGGGGTGATTAGCTCCGATCTTTGCTCGTTGATGATTTGTTACGGCAGAAGACTTGAGCAACGCTAACACCTTGATTTTACTTGGTATCCACCTCCTTGATATGATTAATCCAAGGATCCGCTCTCCTCACTCTCTCATACACTATGAAAGATCTCCTTCTTGAGGTAGAGAAACCTCTTACAGCTTACAAGAAGATACAACAAGAAACTCAGGCAAATACAATAGAAATCTTATAAGATTTACACAACTTAGCTCTCTTTGCTTTTCTTGCTTTCTTCAAACTTGGAATCGCCTCTTGATCTTTGGAAATGCAACAACACTAAGTTCCAAGGCCTCACTTAAAATGGAGATGAAGAAGGAGAAGAATCGTCGAAGAGCTGCGCGACCGATCAGCTTCAATCATGCGTAAAAACCCTATATACCCGACGCCTAGGGTTCCCTAATCGATTACCCAATCGATTACCACGTCAGACTTAGCCGTTCAACGGCTATTTTTTGAAGTTTAATCGATTAGTCAATTCTTAATCGATTGCTGAATCGATTCAACACCTTTCTGGGCTCTCATGCAAAACTGTTTAATCGACTGCCCAATCAATTACCGGACACCTTAATCGATTGACCAATCGATTACCGGACACTTTAATTGATTGACTAATCGATTACGAGTAGGTTGAATCGATTACCCAATAGATTCAGCCATCTTCTGTTCTAGCAACGCATTTCTCTCAATCAATTACCCAATTGATTACGGTTCGTCTTAATCAATTACCCAATTGATTACGGTCCGCCTTAATCAATTACCCAATTGATTAAGAACCTTTCTGTTCTTGCGAGACAACAACCTAATCGATCACCAATCGATTGCCCAACCCTAACTTGCTTAGCTCAAGTCTACGGTTCCTTTACCTAACTCCGGTCAATCGTGACCTGTTAGGACTTCCTCACTAAGTGCCCGATCATCCCTTTGACCGACTTAGATTTTTCCTTGCCTAGTTCCCAACTAGGACTTAACCTAGTTTCCAACCAGGTTTGCCTAACACTCGAGTTAGGTCTAGTCTCTTGGTAGACTTCCACCTTGTCAACGTGCGATCTCCCCGATCCACTTGAACTTCACCTAGTCCCACTAGGTGTGCCTAGTCCCACTAGGTCTTCTCCCATTCCAGCGTGCGATCCACCTGGACTTCACCTAGCCCCACTAGGTGTGCCTAGTCCCACTAGGTCTTTTCCCCCCGTCAAGTCTCCAGTCAACCTTGACCCACTTGACTCACAAGATGTTCAAACATCATACGATATTCAAACATCATTATCAAACATCGAAACATCTAGATTTAAGCTCACCAAGCTTACCAGACATAAGCTCACCCGAGCCTAGTCAAACTAGGTCAACCCTGACCTAACAAAGATTGCACCAACATTCCCGTTCATAAATTTTTCGTTTCTCGAAGTTGATGTAACACTACTCGAGATTTCTTTTACTTTTATTTTCTCTTGCACTACTAATCCAAGACCAAGTCTTGGTACGAGTCTCTCTGTTTGTGTTTTTGCAAGATTCTTACTTTCTCCCTTAATGACCTAACAAGAAGGCTCCAATACTGCTCACCCTCCTCTGTTTTCTAGAGGACTTCGATTACTGGAAAAGTTGTATGGAAGTCCACCTGAAAACTCAGATGGACATGTGGATCATCATCCAAGTTGGCCTTGACATTCCACAAAATACACAAGGCAAGCTTTTAGGATACATCAAATGAGACTCTGCTCTAAAGAAGAAAATAGATGCTGATGCCAAGGCGACCCAAATCCTCCAGTGTGGTCTCACTAATAAAGAGCTCAACCGCGTTGGTTTCTTCAATAGCGCAAAAGAATTGTGGAACAAGCTGATCAAACTCCACAAAAAAGATAAGCAAGCGTGACTTGCTATTGAACAAACTGTACAATATGAAAATGTAAGAAGGGGAGACTGTTGCGTAACGACACGCTCAAATCTAGGAACTGATGAACGACCTTTACACGATCAATCACAAATCTAGGAACTGATGAACGACCTTTACTTAGCATGATTTACTTGCTTCACTTGAAATTTTTTATTTTTATTCTTATTATTTTGGGCTCTTATACCTAAAGAAAAAGCATTCTTCGAACCTAATACATTCAAAAATTTTCAATAGCACTGTCATTTTAAAAAAAAACAAAATCATTTTTTTGACTTTTGAAACACCTATACTTACTACTTAAAATTTTTTCTTTAACCAAATGTTTTTCATACATGTCAAAGGGAGAGAAAAGAAAAAGTTAAAGAGTTTTACCTTCAAAGTAGCTTTTCAAGTTCAAATATTTTTCAAAGTACTTTTCGAATTTGTTTTTAAAAGTTCCTTGTTCAAACACTTTCAAAACATTATTTGAAGTAATTTTCAAAATATGTTTTCAAAAGTATTTATTTTCAAAAGTATTTATTTTCAAAAGTATCTATTTTCAAAGTATTTTTCAAAATTATCTGAATTTTCAAAACTTATTGAAAATGCATATTTTCAAAGGCTTCAGGGGGAGAGTAACATATCAAGGGGGAGCTTCATGAATTTTCAAAGTATTTAAAACAAAATCTCTAAATTTCCAAAACTCTTTGAAAATAGATATTGTAAGATTTTTTTGAAAAATAATAAACCGTGCTTTCAAATCTATTTACTACTTCGAAAATGGTTTAAAATTTTCTTTTCTCTTTGAACTTAACTTATGTTGCAAAACCTTTCTTATCTTGAAAAATATTGAACAGTACTTTCAAATTTATTTGCTGCTTTGAAACTTATTTGAAATGCTATTCTAACTTAACTGTTGAACTGGGTTGTCATAAATCAAAAAGGAAAAAATTGTTGGTGCCGAAAGCACTAGATCGGACTTTGTTTTGATAATGGCAAAGAGTTCAAAATTAAGTATGTTTTTATTTCTAATCAGTTATACTGAGTGTGCAGGAAAGTCCTATTATAACTAGGCACGAAGTCTTGATCTGCAAGGTTGAAACTTATTTAAAATGCTATTTTAACTTAACTGTTGAACTGGGTTGTCATAAATCAAAAAGGGAAAAATTGTTGGTGCCAGGAGCACTAGATCGAACTTTGTTTTGATAATGGCAAAGAGTTCAAAATTAAGTATGTTTTTATTTCTAATCAGTTATACTGAGTGTGCAGGAAAGTCCTATTATAACTAGGCACGAAGTCTTGATCTGCAAGGTTGAAACTTATTTAAAATTTATAACTAGGCACGAAGTCTTGATCTGCAAGGTTGAAACTTATTTAAAATGCTATTTTAACTTAACTGTTGAACTGGGTTGTCATAAATCAAAAAGGAAAAAATTGTTGGTGCCAGGAGCACTAGATCGAACTTTGTTTTGATAATGGCAAAGAGTTCAAAATTAAGTGTGTTTTTATTTCTAATCATTTATACTGAGTGTGCAGGAAAGTCCTATTGTAACTAGGCACGAAGTCTTGATCTGCAAGGTTGAGTTTTACCTTCAAAGTAGCTTTTCAAGTTCAAATATTTTTCAAAGTATTTTTCGAATTTGTTTTCAAAAGTTCCTTGTTCAAACACTTTCAAATTATTATTTCAAGTAATTTTCAAAATATGTTTTCAAAAGTATTTATTTTCAAAGGTATCTATTTTCAAAGTATTTTTAAAGTATTTTTCAAAATTGTCTGAATTTTCAAAACTTATTGAAAATGCATATTTTTAAAGGCTTCAGGGGGAGAGTAACATATCAAAGGGGAGCTTCATGAGTTTTCAAAGTGTTTAAAACAAAATCTCTAAATTTCCAAAACTCTTTGAAAATAAATATTGCAAGATTTTTTTTGAAAAATAATGAACGGTGCTTTCAAATCTATTTACTACTTTGAAAATGGTTTAAAAATTTCTTTTCTCTTTAAACTTAACTTATGTTGCAAAACCTTTCTTATCTTGAAAAATATTGAACAGTACTTTCAAATTTATTTGCTGCTTTGAAACTTATTTAAAATGTTATTTTAACTTAACTGTTGAACTAGGTTGCAGTAAATCAAAAAGGAAAAAATTGTTGGTGCCGGAAGCACTAGATCGGACTTTGTTTTGATAATGGCAAAGAGTTCAAAATTAAGTGTGTTTTTGTTTCTAATCATTTATACTGAGTGTGCAGGAAAGTCCTATTGTAACTAGGCACGAAGTCTTGATATGCAAGGTTGAGCACGAAGTCCTGATCGAGGACTAGGCATCGAAGACCTGGTAAGTGAAGCTGGGCGCGAAAACCTAATCAAGGGTTGGGCACCGATGACCTGGTGAATGAAGATGAGCACGAAGACCTGATTGGAGGTTGGACACCGAAGTTCTGATCCGGAAGATCAGGCAGAAGTCTTAGCCGAGCGATAACGAACAAAAGTCAGGACGGATCGAGGTACGAACGTCACGAGATCCAGAGTATTCGGAGGCCAAGCAAAATTCCAACCGAAAGTGCCGGTTGGCAACAGATAACTTCTCTAGAGTGGAGTAGATGAGGACGCGTTCCCCAGAAGAGGGAACAGTAGATGTCGGTTCAACCTAGGATTTCAGTTGAAACCAAAAAGTCAGGATCGGACAGCACTGCTGTCTTACATGCATTTTCCTTTGCATATTATTGTTGGACCAACCCTGTGTTGCAGTTAAGCGAGCCGGCGACCTGTGGCTTTCAAGCGCCCGAGGGATTCAGGCGCTCGAGAACACAGGCGCACGAGAGGGACTCGAGAGCCCGTGTACCCGTGACTCAACCTAGTTTTGGTTGAGTTGGCGCATGCTTACTGAAGCCTCCACATCAGCAACACAGGCGCCTGAGTAGGGATAAAACTTAGACCAAGTGGAGATGAGGTCGCAGTTGGATCGCAACAACACAGGCGCCTGTATAGGCACACAGGCACCCATATGACCTTATATAAGGAATTTTCGATCAGAAACTCAAAAACATCACTCATGCTCTCGTGTGTTGCGCCGAAACGATCCAGAGACGATGAAACGCTGCTTTGACAACAACGCGCTTTTCCTTCATTTCATTTAAAGTTGTTGGTATTCCTTTTTTCATTCTTGTACTTAAATATTGCATTCTTGTACACATTTGCGACTTATAGAATTGCCTAAAGTAAACGGTCAAGGACCGTGAGTCTTCGAGTAGGAGTCGTCACAGATTCCGAACCAAGTAAAAATAAAAGGTGTTAGCCGTGCTTTTTTACTTTACTTTATGCTACATACTCGCTTACTTTTACAAATCTGAAGAATTTTTCGAATGCGATATTCACGCCCCCCCCCCTCTCTATCGCTGTCTACGATCCTATAGTAGCAAATTGAAAACATGAAGTTTTTACTCGAAATCTTCACTGGAGATAGATGTTATAACCTTTTGTTAAAAGTAGCAACTTCTTTTCTCTATTTAGGTCTTTAATGGCTCTAAGGGGTGCAAATCCACTACATTAATACAGTTGGTTTTAAAAGAACGAAGAGAAATGAGGAGGAGAAGAGGAAGATGTTTTTGCAAAGACGAAGCAAAAGGAAACAAAGAAGAAAGGAAGGAGCATCTTTGTCGAGGCTATGGATCTATAACAAGGAGAGTCTAAATCAAGAGGCTACAGTGCAAACAAAAAAAAAATATTAGAGGGTTATTTGATTTAGAAGGTTGGCCTAGAGAAGATGGTGGCAACAATAATGCTCCAGGAAGGATCTTTGTGCAAGATAGAGGAAGTCATCAACACCAGGGTTCGAGGAGGTGGTCACTTGAATGTTTAATGAGAATAGTGATCGTCCACCAGGAAAGGAAGGAGTCAACAGTATAGCAGCAACTCTGGTTGAGTTTGCTGTGCACGATCATAGCTGATGGTATTGATGGGCAGATCCAGGTAGACAAGATTGGAAGTTTTGTCTGTCTGAGAACACCACCATGAACACCATCATGGTGGTGGCAAAGGTGGCCACAATGGCCTTGAGTTGTGAATCCTCCTATGTTGCAGCCATGAAAACTAGAGTCCCTGCTTCATCATAATCACAGGAGAGGACAACAAGAATGTTAACATGAGTGTGCATAGATCATCCCATAAGGAGGACATCACGTGGATGAGGGATCATGAGGAATTGAAGGGAACCTGTGGGAATTAGTCGATGGCAGCTTCAACATGTAGGGATGCTGATGTGGAGGAAGGGCTTGCTTACACGAAAGAAACTCACACTGGGTGGTGCTCTATTAGGAAGATGTGCAGAAGGCACGACGGATTTGGGCAAAGTAACAATTCAACAAGAGTCTTTGATTCAGCAAAGGCAAAAGGAGAGAAAGCATAGTCAGATGAGAGGATGTTGATGAGGGCCTGCCATAAGGGGAATACCTTTGTGGAAGAAATGTTTTTTGCAGCTATCTTAAAAGGATAATTACACAAGCATATATAGGACTCCTCACGAAACACTTAAAACCAAATGCCAAAGTGAGACAAAAAATTTTATACTACTAACCCTATTATAACCTAGTACCTCTAACATAGAATAAGGAGCAAACAGAGTAGATAAAATTGTAAAAGAGAATATAGAGATAAAGAAACATAAATACAGTAGGAAAACATTGTAAGAGAGAATGAGGAAGTTAAAGAAACACAAACACACATAATTAATGTATTAGCATTAAGTTTTAGCTCATGTGCACAGAAACAAAATCCAGTACCTTTATAACAATTCTGCACAATCCATGAAACAACATTTGACAGAAAAGTAAAAAATGGATATTATAAATTTGTGACTTTTTCATCAACCTTTCTTTCAAATTGTCTTATACTTTTTAACGAGATGAAAGAACTAGGTATTGGTCAATCGCAGATGTGCAAAGAAATCAAGTGGGATTAGCATCTACCATCAAGAAATTACTAAGATCAAGACTCAATAACATAATTGGTGATTAGAACCTTCAAAGTGCCCTGTTAACATTTGATTAGAAATAACTTTTTCTTTTTCAAGAATTCATCTATTGATCAATCTATGGTTGAGATTAATCAACAGAAGAACAGTTTAATCAAAATAGTAATCAAGAAAGATGCGAAACAGGCGTTACTTTATGGGTGAAGATTTAGCAGTGGTATGGATGGAACTCACATTGAAGAACTCGAGCTGCTCCTCAACATTCTCCAACGCGGACCGGATAGCGCCGAGGCTCCTGACGTCCGCCATCGCAGCTTCGCAATCCTTCGACGTAAAATCCTTGACTAACACGAACCCACGCTTCCCTTCCCCGGCCTCCTCTTCGCCTCCCTCCTCAGGAGGAGCCGCCAGGCCCCGGAGGCCATTGACGGAACGGAAAAAGTTAGCGCGGGAGATGTCGTGGATGGCGTCGCTGACCTTGTCATGGAGAACCCAGATCCTCTCCAGAACTGCCTCCGTCGCCATCTCGCATCCCTTGAGATGGCGAAGATGTTAGGGTTTCGCGACCTGCTTCTCTTCTCGCGACAGCTTTTGCGAGGCAGCTCCGGTCCGTTCGGAGGACGGGAAAACAACAGTTCGGATCTTCTGTCCCGAATTTCCTCTGTCCCTCTGTCCCGAACGGGAAACGACAAAAAAATTTCACGTGCCGCTCGCGTGATGCTGCCACTCCTCGCGATCAAACCGAACCGCCTCCGCTCGCACACACAAAAAACACTCGCGCGACTCCGACGCTCCTTATCCTGCCCTAATCCCTCGCCCGACCGCGTGCCGCAGAAGATCGCCGACTCAGTCCTGCTCTCCGGCGAAGTTTCCTGCTCTCCCGGCGTCGGCGTCGGCGTCGGCGTCGTCTCCCTAGTGCAGGGTGCCCAGCATATAGATGCGCCGCCGAGTGGTTTTTTGTACACTGCATCCGCATGGTTTCTTCAACTGCTCCCTAGCAGTAGATGTGCCGACTCCGACGCTCCTTATCCTGCCCTAATCCCTCGCCCGACCGCGCGCCGTAGAAAATCTCCGGCGAAGTCTCCTGCAAATGGGGGCATAACCGCCCTCCACCTAGCTGCACTAAATGGGCACTCAGATTGCGTGCATCTGCTACTTGATCTACATTCCAATATCTCAACCACGACGCTTTCTTATGCATCTTCGACAACGGAAATAGGTTTCTTGATTCCTTTTGTATTGTCAAAAGATGAAGCACTTCTTTGAATTCTTCATAAAACAATCTCCCTGCAATTTCTTGGACAGGGGCTGGAAGCACACCTTTGGATTACGCTGCTTGTGGTGGAAAGCTCAAGTGCTGCCAGGCAAAGTAACTCAAACTCAGTCCTGCTCTCCGGCGAAGTTTCCTGCTCTCCCGGCGTCGGCGTCGGCGTCGGCGTCGGCGTCGGCGTCGGCGTCGTCTCCCTAGTGCTTCAACTGCTCCCCAGCAGTAGATGTGCCGACCGCGTGCCGCAGAAGATCGCCGACTCAGTCCTGCTCTCCGGCGAAGTTTCCTGCTCTCCTCTGCCCAGCCCCAGTCCCGAGCCGAACCAGTAACTACTCGATCAAACTCGCGTGCCCTAAATCCCAACATCGACACAGACTCTCGCGTGCCAAGCCCCGGCGAAGTCTCCTGCTCTCCCGACGTCGGCGTCACCTCCCTAGTGCGAGCTGCCCAGCATATAGATGTGCCGTCGAGTGGTTTTTTTGTACACTGCAGCCGCATGGTTTCTTCAATTGCTCCCCAGCAGTAGATGTGCCGCCGAGTGTTAGCGAGGTTGATAAAGATGGTGGATCACCAAAGTTGATATCCAGCACTGGATTGCTTGCCAAGCTTTAAGTGAAAGATGATTTACAAAATTGACTGGATTGTGTTTGTTTTGTTTGTGTTTATCTGTTAACCTCTATTTTGCAACCAATAAAGGATCAATCAGTGGACCTTTACTTTCTTGCAGAAACTATGAAAGTTAATTTGATTGCCATATTTTCTGTTGGTCTATTTCTTTATTTGTATTATGGTTATAGCTTTCTTCTTAAGTTTATTTATTTTCGTTTCTTTTTATGTTACATTCTGAATGAAAGTAAACCCAAAATGCTTGTTAGATTTAGCAACCCTTTTCACAATCTTTTCACAAATGAGACTACAGAGTAAAAGTCATTCACCTTGAGTATGAATTTACAAAACAATCTTCCATCTACATTCATATAAAATAATGTGCTATCATTGATTGCCCCAAACTGCTGGAGGAACTATCTACACAGTTCACATCCACAGGTTGTAGCAAATGGATTGTGGGATGGACCATGAACGTGACCACTGCATTTGCTGCAGAGGCTAATGCCTTGGCCTGCCTCCATTTCAGTTGTTGGCAAGCTTACAAAAGATGCGATCCCTTTCCTACAGAGAGGACATGGAACTGAACCAGGCGGCGTTGACACCTCCGAGTCGATGCTGCTCGTCGAGCAAAGACACAGTGCACACCTTGTGCAGAGTTCATGACCGCAACCTGTAAATCAAGTGTAAAAACACATCACGCTGAACAAGTAGAACACTTGATCATATGAGGTTGTTTACCTTCAGCAGCTACCGTGCAAGTTCTCTCCAAGCAAACAGCACATAGGTCACTCTCAGCACAAGAGGAAGTTGAAGAATGCAAACCATTAATTCTGCATAAATGTAACCCATAGAGGTTTCCTAATCATGAATTCTAAATCGAAAGTTCTAGGATGCACAGGATCTAATTAACACCAATTAAATCACTTAATGAGTTTGTTCCTAATGACAAAATCGTGTGTTACAAAACAACATGCAAGCCCACCTGGCAATTTGCAGGATGCTCATGAGAGGCAAGGCCAAGTAGTTTGATGGAGGAAAGGCAGGAACTAATTGGCTAGAATGGGGTGTTAGCAAGGAAGCCAATGAGATCCACAAATCCTTGCAACATCAACTGGAAGCCACCTGAAATAAAACAAAAACAAAATAATAAACGATAAGAATCATGAACGTTTCATTCATTTTGGTATCAGAGAAAAGGCTAGAGAGATTTACCCATTGCAATTCATAGCAGTTTTGCTTGCTCCTCGAGCGAGAAGAACCTATAAAAGAAGAAAAGACTTCGAACTTTAGCCGCAATTACATCGAATAATCTAAGAGTTTGAGTTACTTTGCCTGCCAGCACTTGAGCTTTCCACCACAAGCAGCGTAATGCAAAGGTGTGCTTCCAGCCCCTTCCCAACAAATTGCAGGGAGATTGTTTTATGAAGAATTCAAAGAAGTGCTTCATCTTTTGACAATACAAAAGGAATCAAGAAACCTATTTCCGTTGTCGAAGATGCATAAGAAAGCGTCGTGGTTGAGATATTGGAATGTAGATCAAGTAGCAGATGCACGCAATCTGAGTGCCCATTTAGTGCAGCTAGGTGGAGGGCGGTTATGCCCCCATTTGCAGGAGACTTCGCCGGAGATTTTCTACGGCGCGCGGTCGGGCGAGGGATTAGGGCAGGATAAGGAGCGTCGGAGTCGGCACATCTACTGCTAGGGAGCAGTTGAAGAAACCATGCGGATGCAGTGTACAAAAAACCACTCGGCGGCGCATCTATATGCTGGGCACCCTGCACTAGGGAGACGACGCCGACGCCGACGCCGACGCCGACGCCGGGAGAGCAGGAAACTTCGCCGGAGAGCAGGACTGAGTCGGCGATCTTCTGCGGCACGCGGTCGGGCGAGGGATTAGGGCAGGATAAGGAGCGTCGGAGTCGCGCGAGTGTTTTTTGTGTGTGCGAGCGGAGGCGGTTCGGTTTGATCGCGAGGAGTGGCAGCATCACGCGAGCGGCACGTGAAATTTTTTTGTCGTTTTGCGTTCGGGACAAAGGGACAGAGGAAATTCGGGACAGAAGATCCGAACTGGGAAAACAAAACAAAACAAAACAAAGAGTTGCCACCAACAGACTGCCACGATGAATTGAGCTGAGGCTGTGGAGTGGAAAGACAGGGAACACGGTTCGCCTAGCTTCTGCGTCACCGGCATCCACGTGGTAAGACACAACCCTCATTCCATACAAAATTGAGCTGAAAGGTAATTGATTTAGGCAGTAAATCAAAAGATCCATTATCATTAAAAAAACTATAATTTTCTTTACAAAATAATTTTTTATTTTTAATCTTTCTTGATTCCATCTCATATCGCATCTGAGTTGACTCTATGATGAGGTCGAGCTCTTTCATTAGATTTCGTCAAGGTTACAAATTTGAAGATCATCAATTATATACGAGAATAAAATTCTAATCTGTTGATTTCATCATATTAATAATAATCATGATTTATCTTTCTCTAAAAATCTATGAGGTCGGAATCAGAAGATCGTTAAAGTGACAGCTCCATTTTTTTTTTCGTCTTTCGATAGATCGGGTGCACATCAAAATCAGTTCTTATAGCGTTAGGTCTTTTGGAGCTCCTATTGGATTTGGTGGTTGCCAAGTTGCAATTGTCAGACTGAGCTATACAAGGACTTCGATAAAGACTTCCGGCGACGACAACTGAAATGACTGAAAAAAATATTAAAAAGGAGATCAAGACGTACTTTGGCGAGTATCCTCTAACGTCCAAGTCAAAGTCTAAAGAAGATAGATAATAATAATGAAGTAAAAAATTATATATATATGATAATATACCTTTGAACTTTGAATATTATTACTATCCCTTTATAGTAATGAAGGGGTCAATTTCCACATATATATGTCCTCGAGGAAAAAGTTTCTTTTACCCCCTAATTATTTATCGATTGATTATAAGTTGATCTTGTAATTTATTTCTCTTCACATAACTCAAGAATGAACTATGAGAGACACTTATGTTGAACTTAATTGCCTTTAGCTGCAAAGGAGCGGAGGATTCCCAAAAGACATGCCTCATTCTCCTTCACCTGCGACTTTTTTTTTAACAGGCGCTATTGCAACTGCACACATCATGTTCAAGCTTTGTCTAATTGGACTTAACTTGGATGTAACTTGGTTTGATCTCGACCATGAGTCGGCTGACTTGATCCAAGCTCCACCATAAATCAATTGGCTGGCTTCCAAGCTCAGTCATGAGTTGGTCAACACAACCCGAGTACGCTGTGAAGGATTAAGTCTCTTTTAGGTAGGCTAATATGAGATTAATAATACACACAATAATTTTTCATTAAGAAATTAAACTCTGTGATCTAATACTATATGTATGAAAGGGGGATTTAAGCTAAATATGTGTGGATTTAATGTGTAGATTTGTTACTCTAGTTTATTAATATTAATGGACTATAAATGAGTAATGTGTAGGATCGGTGTCGTCGATAGAGGGGTGAATATCGACTTACGTTTTCTTCAGAATCTCGTCCATCTTTCGTTCAACTTTCTATCAGAGTTGTTAGTGCGCAGTGAAAATAAGAAAATAAAAAATACAACAACAAAGGATACACGAGATTTATTTATTTGGTTCCCAACCCCCAGGGTCAATACATCCAAGACCTATATACTCGGTATGAGTCTACTAATGGTCTTTTTCCCGAAATTTCCAAAGGCGATGAAAAGTCGTCTTACAGTTCAAGTACAATCACAAATAAGGTAAAATAGAGCTTTACAACTTATAAAAAAGCAAATCAAATGTGAAGAAGATCTCGGCCAATTTTGGAAGTCTGAACCGCTACGCACTTTCTCTTAGAGCCTCTTTGGTCGTAGAGCTTCGTCTTTAGCACTTTAACTTTGCAGAGAATGAGTAGTAGGATGACACGAATCCTTTTATATACTGGTCACTCGAGCACCCTTGTAGCCTTCTCAGGCGCCCCCAAGTGGATACTTATCCGATCCGGTCGTCGAGCCTTATCGTCGCGGATAACACCTGCGGACTTGGTCCCGAGTGCCAGGGACAATGGGGGCACCGAGGACATAGGGCCGCTCGGGTCACTCGGGCGCCCGTGTTCCATATTCTCGTTCAAGTCACTTGGGCGCCCGGGTTTCATGGGGACGCATAGGACCCCTAACCCAGGCTTCGTCCATTTACATTTGCGCTCCTATCATGCCTCCAGCTCCAGGTTTATACAAGTCAAATAAACACAAGATAAACAAACAAACTTAAGTTTTAGTTCTGTAAGTCTACTTGACCTACTATGCTTTGCTTGGAGTCAACTCTCCAGGACTTTACTACCTAAGGTTAACTCCTTAAGATTTCCCATTGTCTAGCTTCACTCACTAAGACTTTAATTACCTTATTTGGCTTCATTTACCAGGACTTTTAACCAACTTTACTCACCAGAATTTAGTTCATGAATTTTATATTAACGAATTTTGGATTTTTGAATTAAGATTTTAACTTTGAATTTTCAATTAAACTTTAATTATTATTGATTAAAATTTGAGATTAATTCAATTTTAATTTTAAGAATTAATTAAGAATTTTATATTAACAAATTTTGAATTATGGATTAATGACTAGTTATTCTTTTTTTTAGTTTTGGTATTTAAATTTTAACTTCTTATTTAATGTCTCATAATTAAATGGTACATTATTGTAGTTATTCAAATTTTTTGTATTTAATTTTGGATTATTCATTGTTTCATAATTAAGGGGTACTTTATTGTAATTTGATTTTTTAGTGTTAAAATTTAACTTAGTACTCTTTAAATTTGTGGATTTAATTTCTAGATCTTTATGATTTAATTTTGAGATTTGGATTATCTTGTTTGGTTGAAATATTAATTGAATGGTTAGATTTAGATTTATCTTGATTAAATAGATTAAAAATTTTATTAGGTTTTCTATAAATTTTTTCTATTTCTAGATTAATTTTATCATTTTCTTGATTTGAATTTTTAAATTTGAAGTTTGAATTTATCTGGATGTTTGAATTAATAAAATTAGCATTTATTACTAAATTTTTGTGAATTTATGAGTTAATTACATCTGAATTTTCTAAATTAATTAAATCTCACTTTTTATTAATTAAATTGTTTAATTTCGAATTTTCTGAATTAATTAAATCTATATTTTCAAAAATTTTAGATTTATTAATTAACTTGAGAATTAATATTTTTAGAGTTACGAATTAAAATTTTAAAATTACCAGATTTAGATTTATTAATTAAAATTTGAGAATTATCTTCAAAAATTATTAATTAAATTTTAAGAATTATTTTCATGATTATTATTTTCATTCTTATCACATAAATTATCAAATGAATTTTTAGAATTATCTTTAATTTGATCTTGAGAATTATCTATAAAATTATTAATTAAAATTTAATCTTGAGAATTATCTATAAAATTATTTAAAATATAAGAATTAATCTCCAAAATTGTACTATTAATATTAAAGAATTAAAGAATTAATATTCAATATATTAATATTATCAATGTTTGATTTAGATCTATTATTAATTAATTTATCATATAATATATTTAATTTACTGTATAAAAAATCTAATTTTTCGAAAATTAAAATTGATGTTTGCATGGTCACCAGACCGATCAGGTCATGATCAGACAGATCAGGCTCCGTCCTGATCGATCATAGAGAGGAACCTACGACGCTGGATCATTCTCCAGAACGATCTGCACAGTGATCCTGATCGGTCCATAGACCGATCAGGAGCAGATCAGCAAGGGAACTCAACCTCACTGTGTGCTCCCTGATCGGTCACCAGACCAATCAGGAGCCAAACAGTGGGTGTAACGTATACTCCCTGATCAGTCACCAGACTGATCAGTCATCGCTGGATCGGTCACCAGACCGATCCACGAAGGAGCACCGTGCCAACTCCCTGATCGGTCACCAGACCGATCCAGGGGCTCCAACCTAGCCCTCCAAGCTAGGGTTTCATCCAACCTAGCCCTCCAAGCTAGGACCTGACCCTCCAAGCCAGGATTTTTCCACTAACTCTCCAGTTGGGACTTTTCACCTAACCCTCCAAGTTGGGACTTTTCACCTAACCCTCCAAGTTAGGACTTTTCACCTAGCCCTCCAAGCTAGGATTTTTCACCCAACCTTCCGAGTTAGAACTTTTCATACCTAGCCCTCCAAGCTAGGACCTGACCCTCCAAGCCAGGACTTTTTCACCTAACTCTACAAGTTGGGACTTTTCACCTAACCCTCCAAGTTAGGACTTTTCACCTAGCCCTCCAAGTTAGGACTTTTCACCTAGCCCTCCAAACTAGGACTTTTCACCCATCCCTTCCGAATTAGGAATTTTCAACACCTAGCCCTCCAAGCTAGGATTTTCCATACCTAACCCTCCAGGTTAGGATTTTCCAATACCTAGCCCTCAAAGCTAGGATTTTCCATAACATGTCTAATCCCCGATCAGGACTTAACCATAATCATAATAATCATCAACCTAAACTAAAATCGATGTCAACACCAAAACAACAATAAGGGTCAGACTGCATCAACAATATATCCTTTATCTTAGGCATACATATTGTTCGTGATCGTTCAAGGTGCACACTTGAATTATTACAAATACTACACCAAAAATAGTCTTTAACAACTGTGAAAAATCGTGGTAAAAGACTCCCAAAAACCAATTTTAATCAACGCATTGAGAAAGGTCGGTAAGGATAAAGACAGGTTTTTAACCGTTGTCTTTGAACACCTATTTTTTCTCAACACACCAATTTACCATTTTTTAGGGTCTTTGACAATAATTTTTCAGCGTCATTGTTTGTATTGAAAATATTATCATTTTAACCATTATCCGTTATTGTTTCTCAACACACACTAAAAAACCATTGTCTCAAACATATTATATTAACCATTTGACTATAAACATATATATCATCCCATCTTAAATGATCTAACAAACATATATATACTACTTGTATCAGTTTCTAGCAACATACAGATAAATAATATCAACATGTCCTTGAGTTGTAACATTGTCAAAGGCTGTGAAAGTCAACTAGAAGAGACAACAATAAGGTCATATTCTGTGAGAGAGACAGGTTGCATCAAACCATGTGGATCAGAAGGAAATATTTGTAATTCTCAGAGTCTGCAACATGATGCCACAACAATAAGCTCATCATCCTTGATTAAGTCCATAGCCTGACAAAGCATGTCCCTTGTTAATATGCATACACAAACAAATAGAAGCACAACACAGTATGAGGAAAATAAAACAATTACATAGACTTTTTTGTGAGTAGTGACAGTTCTAATAAAATTCATTCCTTATAGCAAAAAAAATAAAACCAACTATAATAATTTAATCGACTGCCAATAGTGAATTGTATGAAAAGATGTAATTGCTTCAAATGAAGAAAATAATATTAATTAGACAATGTTATGAAGCAATACACATAGTTGTTAAAGATTTTTATATCGGTTAACTACTTTTGAGAGCTCTGGTGTTTGTATGCTAGAATCACAGAGATGTAGTGTTGTAAGACCTTCACAAATTGAATATATTGTTGGTAAGTATAATAGTCCATCTTCCTATGTACTAGATAGGTTTTTCAGATGTTTTAAGAAAGCAAAAGCATATTCAAGCTTGGAGAAAAGTCCTAGATGACCTATCCTATGAGCATGCCAATTCCAAGGTCTACCAGTTGTTAGAAAATCCTACTAACCATTAATCTTGTAAAAATCAAAAAGATACATAAAAAATGATAAATATCACTAGTATAACGAACATAAACTTATCCAAAATAGTAGTTCTTTGGTAGATAAACATCTCGAGCAGGATCAAATCTATCTAATTGAGCTCGAAGATCCTCAGGCCTATAGGACAATAAAAAAGGATTCTTGAATAAATTTACAGTTATTGATTGGCCATCAGAATAGATACACACATAAATTATCTTTTAGTAATCAAATAATTGCAACAAAACAATGTTACGAGAAAGTGAAAAAACATGACATGATAAAAATGCACCTGAGGCAATACTGTTTTTCTGTTCTTGACTACAACAAATAACGAAAGCATAATAATCAATAACTGTTAATAGGAACCCTAGAGTCAATTATGTGATGATTGATTAGAGACATTTTGTATCATATTCTATCATTAATAAAGACATGTTTGGTTATTATACTTACTTTGTATTGTGTGCCGAATGACTAAGTATAATAATGTCCTTGTGTAGTAGGTTCTTATCTACATTATATTGATTGGTTGAATCGATAGTGAGATAATGTAGAGAACATTACACTAAATTATTCCTAGTCAAGCATTAATATTCAGGAACAATATTAATGCATGAAGACTAGCATGTAGGTCAACTGATGACTTGAGCTCACAAGTCATGGATATGTGATATCAAGTTGACACATGGGTATACATTGGAGAATGTGTACTGAATGACCCGCCATGAGAAAGTTTCATAAATTGTTATATGAGTGTCATAGATTTTCTCATGTGACTATTAGTATGAATAGTCCTTAGACTTGAAGTCACTACGGTTCCCTACATAAGGAGTTATGTACTTTGGTATCGTCAAACGTCACCCGTAATAGGGTGGACTATAAAGGTGATCACCGGGTATGTAATGAATTATGCGGAGGGATGTGAGTGATGTAGATGGGATCTATCCCTCCCATATGACGGGAGTGATATCTGTGGGCCCCTTGATCGAGTAGGACTACTGAAACGCATGACCATGCTCAAATGAGTCAGTATGAGATATTGAGCTCATTTGTTTAAGTAAGTCTACTCGGGGATCAAGAAACACAAGATTGATCGAGGATGACACGGTTTATGCCTCATTGGTCAATCTAGATAACAAGGATAGAAGGACAAGGCCATACATTATCATAGTCACGGAGGTTTAGTCGGATCTCGACTTTTCTTGTTACTTGGGTAGCAGTGATGCATTGCTAGATGTCGCTCATTGCTTATGTGTCTAAAGTGTTTAGGCGCATTGCCAACGTCACGAGAACCTATTGGGTCACACACAAAGGACACAATGCTTCGGGAAATTTGAGTGGGAGCCCGAGTTGGGAACTCGGGAGTCCGAGCCCGAGTTGGGAACTCGGGAGTCCGAGCCCGAGTTGGGAACTCGGGAAGTTTGAGCCCGAGTTAGGAACTCGGGAAGGCAGATCAGAAGATCCACTCGGAAGACAGGGTCGGCACTCGGCAGACTGGGTCGGCACTCGACAGATTGGGTTGGCACTCGGCAGACTAGGTCGGTACTCGGTAGACTGGGTCGGAGCTCGGCAGACTGGGTCGGGAGCTCGGCACTCGGCAGACTTGGTCGGGAGACCGGTCGGAAGCCCGAGAGGCCCGGTCGGGATTAAAGGGAAATTTATTAAAGTGTTTAATGAAGGGAAAAGAAAAGATTCTTTTCTTGCATGGGAAATGATAAAGAGCCACATGAAAAGATGTGCTCTTTATTGGGAAGCCAAAGAGACACAAACCTCTTCATATTCATGGGATGAGTATAAAAGAGGGCCTTGTGACTTTGGATGAGGTGTTCTTCCTCTCCTTCTTCCCTTTCTTCTTCCCTCCCTCATCTTCCCCCTTTGGCCGAAACCCCACTGTAGGGTTCTTGGTGTTTTACGAGCTACCTCAAGTTGCTAGCACAACTAAGGTAGTTCTCCCGAAGTTGAGAGATTGTGTCCGTGTGGATACGAGTAGAGGCATGGACACTTGACCGTGCAAGAGATCCGGCACACCTTGGACGAGCGGGATAAGCAAAGTGTTGGGACCGGGTGCATGTTGACATGGATACGGGTTCGTAATTTTAAAATTTAATTACGTGCAGCGGAAGATTTAACATAAATAATTTCTCAAATTATTTTAACCACGTATCTAGCATGCAACCTTATGTTGTGGAGACATGATCATACATTTAAAATTTTGCAGAAAGTAAACTAATTTACTTAATACCTCGCGTAACTCGTAGAAAGGGACGAGATCCAACCGTAGCGTCCCTTGGAAGCTCTGCCTCTATTCGCGTCCACGCCGAGTTCTCTTCTAGATGACTTCGCAAAGCCACGAGTTTCGTGCCGACAAGAACTACTAGATTCTCCAAAGGCACGACAAGAATACCAAGAGAGAGATGGAAAGACTAACCACCAAACGAAGAACGTAATCAAAATTCCGGGAAGAAGGAAGGAGTAGCGCCCGCTTCTTCTTCTTCTTCGGCAGCTTCTTGGTGGTGGTTGAAGCTCACGGCAAAAGGGGTTCTCCTTTTAGGGCCGGCGGCACTAGAGGAGGGAGAGGGAGAGAAGGAGAGAGAGAGAGAGGGCTTATTTCTAGATCTCTTAGATTAATCTCCAAGCCTTGCCTTGGTTCCTTTATATAGTAGCCTCTCAATCGCCAAGTCTCCTTTTTATGGAATAAATTTTCATAAGAAATTTATCATATATATTTTTCTATGAATTATTCCATCATGCCAAGTTTTTATCATAATTTAGTTTATGATAAAAACAACCATGTCTCCCTTTTCTTATGGAAAGAAATTTCTTTATATAAATTTCTTTATATAAATTTCTTTATCATGGTAAATCAATCTATTATTGATTTTATAAAATAAAATAAACCAATCCATGGTTCATTTTAATTTCCATGAAAAATAAATTTCTTTATATAAATTTCTTTATATAAATTTCTTTATCCATAATTTTATAAAACAAACCACGCTCGGTTAATTTTATAATTTGAACCAAAAATTCAGTTTTCCCCTTTTGTTGTGGCCGGACAAACAAAGAGGGTGGGGACCCTCTTTGGCCGGCCAAACCCAAGCTAAAACCATACGAATTAAACTCATTTAATTCGTTCAATGTCTTCAAATGACTTAGCCATTTTATGCTTCCGATGCGTCTCTGAAAAATTCAGATTCGACTTATCTCTCTTGATAGGAAAATCCAATTTTCAACTCGTTTTAAATCCCTCAGATCACTCGTAGTGCGTGTGACTAAATAGGCTTTCGATTTATGTTGGCCGTCTATAATCAACCAATTATAGAACGATCATGAGTGGCACCTAGTAGTACATCATGATCCCCAATTAATCGAAAGATCAACGGTTGACCTCAGAAACAATTCTGAAACCCTTCAGCAGCTATAATGAATCGTGCCTCATTCCCTTCACCATCTTATACCCACTTGGTTCAGGACACGGTCTATGTGTGTCAGTCCCCACTAGGCTGACTACGTCACACCTAGCCCAAGTAATGTCTTTCTCGTCCAACGGATTCTAATTACTCTCATGTATCTGAGATATTCATACTCTGATCATGTGATGCTCTGGCCAGAGGCTTCGAGTAATAATCCGACGATAGGCCTTGGGTATACATCTCCTCGCAAGGAGTGGTGAATCCTTTGTAGGCTGTTCAATCTTCGGGCACTTCGGCTTATACCCAATCATCCTGGGTCCACACATCCTTGGAGATGCTTGTTTAAGATGTCAAAGTATAAGTCTTCATGACCAAGATGACTTGAACACCGCAAATCAAAGGAACATCGCACTTAAGCTGCAATAAGAACTTCATTGACAAATCTATATGTAGATTACCATATGAAGTTTTACAGTCAGTCACTCCAATGAACTAGTTCCCTTAACTAGCATTCATGTTTATCTCCGGACATCCCAATGTCACCAGCCAGTGAGAATCAGCTGATTAGAGAATAACCCATGCTAGTCTCAACAGAATTGATAGTGTCCGTATTTATCAATTCATCGACTAGGGATAATTTCAATACTTCACAATTGCACATGTAGAGATAATCACTAGTTGTGAATTCATCACAAATTCTCTCATGCTGTGAATTGTATTGCGGACATTCAGTGAATGAGTTTAAGATCTCAATCAAATACACAAACATGTACACTCAAATAGTGAATATTCATTTATTAAAGTAAATGATTACAATCATAAGGCGATTGCCTTAGGACACTTCTCTCATATGACTAACACAAAGGGCACGCTCCAAAGGTATACACTGTAGATAGATCTATTAGATAGATGAACATTGTACGAGTTTTCTTTCGCATGGATCGCTCGTGGGTTCTTGTTTGTGCTGCATTTTTAATGTTTTGTGCCGGGAGAACCCAACATAACTGCCGGTGTAACTCCTCTACTTCATGACCTATCCGGGCGATATCTCTATCAACCTCAGGACATCTCTGGAGGACATCTTGGTCTAAGTGTTATCCCTACCCCATGTATATAAATGGGGGAGAGACCTCTCCCTCTCATCTCCTGGCATATGGACTACTCAAGGAGGGACCTTTGCCTGCTACCACGCTCCGATTCACTAACCCATGAGTGCATGAGCGGAGTAGCACAGAGCACACTACCCAATACTCCGTCAACCACTAACCCATGAGTGATCGTATGGGTAGGTCAGTATGATTGTCGACCTGACTCACCCACAAGGGGGCCCCTGATCGACCGTGATGCACAGTGCACGATGATGCATGACACTGGTCAAACAACATCTACTATCTAGTCCACCTATATCAACATGATATGAGAGGATCATAGATAATACATCATAGCCTAAGTCCTAAAGGTAAAGGTATCACATGTCAGATCTAACATAAACAATATCAATAAAAGGTAGAACAGGTATATAACAATACATTACCCTACCGCTAAACATAACATATCAAGCATATCAACTATGACTAATCTAGAAGATAAGTCAGAGGTACCCGCCTGATGTAGTAGTCCGAACGTGAAGAGAATCCTCTATCCAAATAATAGTTCACAGCCAACAACTCAAGTCAATTCCCTGTATCCATAAACATAACATAAGTCATTATTACAAATGATTCTAATTAAGCTAAACACCAAGTCATACCCGAATTAACCCAACCTGATCAAAGTGTGGTTCACTAGAATATTGAACCCCATAATTAACCTAACCCTAGATTCATTTAGAATTAACCTTAGTTTAAGATTAACCTCTACGTCAATCCCAAACCCTAACCCAATCCAAAACATTATTTTTGAATGATCTACCCGTCTACTTCTATGCTCTAAAACAAAAAACCAAACAAGGCATCCACCTACTGTCCACAACGCAACACTCAACACAAACCACCAATAAATCTGCGTAAAATACAAGCAAACACTGAGGTAATCTACAGCTTAAATGTATAAACGAGTAGAACCATCATAAATCCCTAATTAAACCGATTAATCCAGAACCCAAATCAACACAGAGCATACGCATGAACAAGTTTGATCAGAAACATTAAAACCAAAATCCCACTCGTAGTATCTGATCTAATCCCCCAAACAGATCATGAACCCATTACAAATCTGCCATGAACAACTGAGCAAAACTCCGTCACAAACCTGCATCAGCTCACAACATGAATACCACGATGGAAATCTCCAGATTCAAATTAGATTACAAGCTTCATCCAATTCACAACCAATCGAATCAAAGCACTGCATAGAATCAAAACAACAAGAACACATAACAGAGCCAAGATCACAATACCCAACTCAACCCACTGACCTCATCTAATCGAAGCAGCAGATCCCTAAACCAATACACCAACGAAACCCTAGTTCATGCTGAGAAACAACTCACGGTAATTCCAAATCAAAATCGAGTAAAACCACAAGATAGCAACCTCAAGAACACAACCAACGAAACATCCAAGCAAAATCATCCTTACCTGGTCGGATTCAATAGCGGGGTGCCCAGTCAGCGACGCCAATCCACTTCACCTCTTCCAGATTCCAATCGCCCACCCCAGATCCGAAGAGAAAATAGAACGAAGAGGAGAAAAGAGAGAAATGATCGTCGGCCTGAGATCTGGTCTGAGGAAGAAGATCGTCGACGAGCTCAGGTGGAGAGATTGACACCACAGAGAGAGGAAGAGGGATTCCGATCGGGTTCTGCGAAGAGAGATGAAACCGGTAATAATATATCACTGAACATTTTCATTTAGCCCCTCCATATTTTGATTTTCTCACAATAGCCCTTAAATTCGAAAGTGTTGCCTTTTAGCCCCCTTAAACTTTCGGTATTTTAAAATTCTCCCCCACTAACAAAAATTTGATCCCTAAATTTGTTAACACATGTGCTAGGTACGGTCAAATAGTACAAAATACTATTTTGTGATCGAAACCCTGGTGAGTGAAGCCAGGTCCTAGCTTGGAGGGCTAGGTTTGGAAAGTCCTAATCCGGAAGAGTTGGGTGAAAAGTCCTAGCTTGGAGGGCTAGGTGAAAAGTCCTAACTTGGAGGGTTAGGTGCAAATTCCCAACTTGGAGGGTTAGGTGAAAAATCCTTAGCTTGGAGGGCTAAGGTGGATGAAACCCTAGCTTGGAGGGCTAGGTTGGAGCCCCTGGATCGGTTTGGTGACTGATCAGGGAGTTGGCACGGTGCTCCTTCGTGGATCGGTCTGGTGACCGATCCAGCGATAACTGATCGATCTGGTGACCGATCAGGGAGTATGCGTTTCACCCATTGCTTTGCTCCTGAAACTCTGATACATTCAGAAAAATTCGTGAAACTCTGATACATTCCTGATCAGACTGCGTTAACAATTTGCATTCCACAATAGGGGTGTAGACTCTATTAATATTCGACATTTCAGAAATATTTCTGAAACACGACATCAAGAACAAGAGTCATGGCTCAACAAACCCTTTCTTATGAATTTGAACATTCAACATAGGTTTGTATCAAATCACTATTAAGTACCAGGTTTGTATCAGATTTGTGTGTATTAGTATGATCAGGTAATCTGATACAACTTGATGAAAAGGGGATCAGACTGAGGAGTAGTCTGATATCTCTTATCAGTGTTGATCTGATCGGTCACCGGATCGATCAGTATGATTCCTGATCGGTCACCAGACCGATCAGGGTGAGTCCTGATCGGTCGGTGGACCGATCAGGTTTGATACAGAAGTCTGATTTGTGTTCTGATCAGAATTCAAAAATGAGGGTTCAGAAATTCTGAAAGTTCAGAAACTCTGAAACACTTCTAAACCCTGATTCAATTAGTTTTACCTTCTAATAGTGTTCCATTAAACCACATTCATGTTTCTCTAACCACAAAAAACAACATGATTTGCATCTCTTTAACTAACATGTATATTATCAAATCATGCAACATCTCCAATATACCATGAGAGTAAAACCTATAAATACAAAGTTCAAAGCATGATTCCAGAAAACATGGTAAATTTGAAAGTGATCAACATATCATTAAATTTCAAAACATGCCTATATAACATTAGATTTCATGATACAAACTATGATCAGATTTCATGATACAAACAAAAGTACGATCAACCTTTCAAAAACATGCTTGTATCAAATTTGTATCAAACTATGATCAATTTCTAAATTCTGATCAGTTCAAGGTATGTTTATAACATGTTTGTATCAAGATTCCAAGGTTTGCATACAACCATTTGAACAAAAAATTCATAATCATGAATAACATGGAAAAACAGGGTTGCATCAATTTTCATGAATGATCACATCTCCAAATTTTGCTTAGTTTGTAAGTTTGATGTATGGTGAAATTTCCAAGGTGATTTTTGAATCAATACTAATTGATGTGTCCATACTTGTTCTTTAGCATGCATTCATGTTCTATAATTGATGCAAGGAATTAGACACCTGGGCTTGAGATAAGGCATTTCATAAATCATAAATTGTAGTAAATTATAAATAGCAACAATAAAACTAATTGTCCTAAACAATCCATGACAAGGGCAAGTTATGTGTTTCTCTAAACCATTCATGCAATATATATAATTTTTCCAAAGCTTGTAGATTTATTTTGAAGCATGGATATACTATTATTCATTGCATGAGAATTTTCTTACTACTCAAGTGAGATTTCATAAAACACAAATTGTAGTTAAACATAAATTGCTACAAGAAAACCAATTAATCTAAGCAATTCATGACAAGAGCAAATTATGTGTGAATCTAAACCCTTCATGCAATGTATAAAAACAATTTCCAAGGCTTGTTGACTCATTTTGAAACTAGTGTAACCTTAGCCTTGGGTTTGGAGCACCACTTATCAACAACCTATGTTGATAGATGCTCCCCCTCAATTTATGCTTATACAATTCTAAATATTAAGGTTTTAGGTACCCAAATTTTGGGACATAAGGAATCTAGAATGAATGACTTTGGCACCCATGCCTTAGTCAATTTCCTTTTGACTTTTTGAACCTTAAAATCATTTGATGATCTAAAATGGGTTCTTGACATTAAAGATATGACACTAAGTTCTTTAGGTTGGCAACCCAAACCAACCTTGTTGTAAGCCGCCTTTTGTGAGTTTAAGATCATATCTAGGGTTTTGAAACTTGTTGAAAATTCCTCAAGAATATTCTTGAGGTTTTCAATCTCACCCTTCAAGCCCTTATTTTCATCCTTAAGGGATTTATCATTGTTAGTGAGAGCCCTAGAGCAAATCATATGATGACTACTTTTTGGACTCATTGTATCATATTCTTGTATATATATTTCTTATATAAAGGCATTTCTTATGGTTATTGTACTTATGTGTATTGGTGCCAAATAACTTAGTATAATAACGTCCTTGAGTAGAAGGTTCTTATCTATATCAATCGATTAGTTGAATCGATAGTGAGATGATATAGAGAACACTACTCTTAATTATTCCTAGTCAAGTATTAACATTCAAGGACAATGTTAATGCATAGAGACTAGCATGTAGGTCAACATGATGACTTGATCTCACAAGTCATGGATATGAGATATCAAGTTGACACATGGGTATACATTAGAGAATGTATACTGAATGGCCCGCCATGAGAAAGTATCATGGATCGTTATATGAGTGTCATATACTTTCTCATGTGACTATTAGTATGACTATAGTCCTAGACCTGAAGTTACCATAGTTCCCTACATAAGGAGTTACGTACTTTGGCTTCGTCAAACGTCACCCGTAACTGGGTGGACTATAAAGGCGATTACTGGGTTTGTAACAAATTATGCGGAGGGATGTGAGTAACGTAGATGGGATCTATCCCTCCTATATGACGGGAGTGATATCTTCATTCTTGATAGAGTAAGACCACTAAGTGCATGGCCATGCCCAAATAAAGCAATATTAGATATTGAGCTTATTTATTATAGTGAGTCTACTTGGAGATCAAGACATATAGATTGATTTGAGGATGACACGGTCTATGCCTCATGAAAGATCAATCTAGATATCGAGGATAGAAGGACGTTGTCACATATTGTGATGGTCACAATTATTAGTCACAATGGTGATGTTGGATCTCGACATTCTTGTAACTTGGGTAGCAATGATGTGTTGCTAGATACCTCTCATTGCTTATGTCCTTAAATAGGTTTAAGGGCATTGCCAACATTACAAGAACCTATAGGGTCACACACATAGAGCAATAGATGGAGAATAAGTCCATATGATGGACCGAGAGTAATGAAGTCAAAGTTTGACTTTGGCTAAATATGGAAAGTCCATAAAAGGCAAGTTTGACTTGACTCAAATTAGACAACTTGAGTTGGACTCGAGTTTTATCCAAGTGTTGGATGAATCTAATCATGGGAGAATAATGAAGTCAAAGTTTGACTTTGACTAAATATGGAAAGTCCATAAAAGGCAAGTTTGACTTGACTCAAATTAGACAACTTGAGTTGGACTCGGGTTTGATCCAAGTGTTGGATGAATCTAATCATGGGAGAATAATGAAGTCAAAGTTTGACTTTGGCTATATATGGAAAGTCCATAAGAGGCAAGTTTGACTTGACTCAAGCCACATCACCTTGACTTGACCAAGTGATGACTTGGCATCATCATCAAGGCTAAGTAACCTCCCCATTTGAATTTTGAATTCAAATAGGGTTACCTAAGGTGGTGGCCGGCCACTTAAGTCTATATGTGGGTGTGTGATTGATTCCTCTCCTAACTTGGTTTTTGTTTGGTTTTTGCTCTCCCTCTCCTCTCATCTTGCCGAGACCCCAAGGAGTGCTAGCACACTTTTGGGCTCTCCTCTCCACTCTCTTGCTTGTGTGGATACTTCTAGAGGGTTGCTACTTTGCATCCTTGAGATCCGACACCAACCGAGGAGCGAGCGGGAATTGCGGGGCACGCATCGAAGGTAGTTTTTTCTCTTCTCTAATAGATCTAGGTTGTAGATCGGTTTTTTGAAGCATGTAAACGAGCACTCGTACATTTTGAAATGGTTTTCTTCGCTCGGATCATTTCTATTGGGGCTTTCGGGGTTTCCGCGACGTGAAAAAGCGATTTTCGCGGCCCGAAAAACCCTACAATCATGCCAATCATTAATGTCCTCAACCTTAGAGGATTTCAATTCTTTTACTTCCAACCTTAATGCTTTGACTTTGGCCTTAGATTTCTTAAGCATTTTTGTCAAGCATGCTATTGTTCTATAGCATTTGTCTAACTCCGGAGAGATTACCTCTTCATCATCCGAAGATGATGAAGGCGCGGTTGAGGAGCTTGAAGATTCATCACTGCTTCCTTCACTTGAATTCTCTACTGCCATGAAAGCAAAATGATGAAAGTTCTTCTCCTCCTCTTCATTCTTCTTCTCCTTTCTTTTGTTACCTGTCACACAAGCAAACCCTTTCTCTTTTGGGCTTGTGTTAGAGATCTCGTGTAGCTCCATCTCACAAAACAAATCCTCTAACTAAACAAAAGATAAGTCCTTGGAAACCTTGTAAGCATCCACCATGGATGGCCATAAAGTATTCCTAGGGAAGGCTTTGAGTACATACCTCACTAGGTCTCTGTTTTCTACCTTTTCATCAATGGAGTGGAGACCATTCAATACTTCTTTGAATCGACAATGAAGCATACTTACAGTTTCATTTTCTCCCATGGTGAGATTTTGGAGTTAGTTGAGAAGGAGGTCCTTCTTGGCTGTCCGGGTTTCATGAGTTCCTTCATGGAGCTCAATAATCTTATTCCATAGATCTTTAGAACTTGTGAAAGGACCCACCTTGACCAACTGATCCTTGGTCATTCCACATTGCAAGGTGACGATAGCTTTAGCATTAGCTTCCCCCTTCTTGACTTGCTCAGCCGACCAACTAGAAAACTCAAGCTCATTTCCCTCATGATCCTTTGGAGGGGAGAAACCCTCCTTCACTGAGAACCATATGCTCATGTTGGTTTTGAGGTAGAACTCCATCCTTGACCTCCAATATGAAAAATCAGTGCCGTCGAGGAATGGAGGTCGGTTTGTGCTCAATCCTTCTCTTCCAGCCATCTTGTTGATAACTCTCGGATGTTAAGCCGCTTGAACAGAGCCCCAAGCTCTGATACCACTTGTTGGAACCCGGATGGCTAGAGAGGGGGGGTGAATATAGCCAAACACTCTGACCTTTGGCACTTATCAAATTTCTGCACTCAACCTTATCAGTAGCACAGCGGAAGAAACAATGGAAACAAAGCAGTGCAGAAAACAAAAATAGAAAACGAAGGTAGACAAACACAACTAGCAAGATCGCTAACAAGGAGGGTTTACAAGGTTCGGGGATAACTTGCCCCTACTCCTTGGCGTACCCTTAAGGTGGGCGATCCCTTGATCGTCAGCAGATCAAGCCCCGGTTATCACCGGATAGAAAGCAACCTCCTTCTCGGTGGAGAAACCTCTCCACAGCGTTTCAATCACAGATATATGTTTAAGCACAATGAAACAACAAGAAAGATCTTACTTAGCACTTAGCAAAGACAAGAACACAACAAGCTCCCTCAGAGCTCCACCCAGCGATGATCACACGCAAGAGCCCTCTCCTAGTGTCTTCTCGCTGTTGGACTTGGAGCTTCTTGTTCCCTCCTTCAAGCGCTCAAGTAATGAATGGTTGCTTCACAGATTGTAGTTGCTTGCACAAGATGATGGAACTTCAGAACATGCAAGCAATATGTGGAGAACACAAAGGCGCAGCAAGAACTCAGTTCGCAAACTCTAGAACCCTGCTTCAACGAAGCCTTCTTCAGCCCTTTTGTTTCTCCACTCAGCACCAGGTGACAGCATATCCTGCAACCTCCAGCTGCTTCCCTGCCAACGCCAGTACCACTGAGCCCTCCCTGGACTTCCTGAGCTCCACTCAGCCAAGCTCCAGTCAGCAGCTCCAGTCAGCAGCTCCAGTCGTTGCAACCTGAGATGGAAAACGGACAAACCTGCTCCAAGGAAAGCCTCCATTGACTTCTCCTTGAGTGTTTGAATCCTTCCCTGTCACCTGCAGCTTGATCAGAGTATTAGAACAACATATCACTCAGTAAATCAAGAATCAGAAGTTAAGCGCAGAGAATCGGATACGTTCAGACGCGTTCAGAGCGTCTGACAGTGCATTTTGAATTAAAGTTATCGGTCACCGGACCGATCAGAGAGCCTGCTGATCGGTCACCAGACCAATCAGGCTGGGTCCAGACCGATCAGGCTCCGTCCTGATCGTTCCCCAACGCTCAATTAGAAATCACAATTTCTTTGGGACTCTCCTGGATCGATCACTAGACCGATCCCAGGTTGTGGATCGATCACCCGACCTATCCACCCCTTTATCGGGCAATTTCTGAGCTTCGTAGTCCAGACCTCCTGATCGATCACCGGACCGATCAGGAAACCTCCTGATCGGTCACCAGACTGATCAGATCGTGACCAGACCGATCATGCTCCGTCCTGATCGATCATGGTGAGGAACCTGCGATGCTGGATCGTTCTCCAGAATGATCTGCACAGCGATCCTGATCGGTCACCAGACCGATCAGGAGCAGTTCAGCAAGGGAACTCAACCTCACTGTTTGCTCCCTGATCGGTCACCAGACCGATCAGGAGCAAAGCAATGGGTGAAACGCACTCTCCCTGATCGGTCACCAGAACGATCAGTTATCGCTGGATCGGTCACCAGACCGATCCACGAAGGAGCACCGTGCCAACTCCCTGATCAGTCACCAGACCGATCCAGGGGCTCCAACCTAGCCCTCTAAGCTAGGGTTTCATCCACCTTAGCCCTCCAAGCTAAGGATTTTTCACTTAACCCTCCATGTTGCGAATTTGCACCTAACCCTCCAAGTTAGGACTTTTCACCTAGCCCTCCAAGCTAGGACTTTTCACCCAACTCTTCCGGATTAGGACTTTCCAAACCTAGCCCTCTAAGCTAGGACCTGGCTTCACTCACCAGGGTTTCGATCACTCGGCTTCACTCACCGGGACCCGGCTTCACTCACCGTGATTTCAACCTAGCTTCACTCACTAGGATTTCCATCATCTGGCTTCACTCACCAGGACCCGGCTTCACTCACCGGGATTTCCATCACCTGGCTTCACTCACCAGGACCCGGCTTCACTCACCGGGATTTCCACCACTTGGCTTCACTCACCAGTACCCGGCTTAACTCACCAGGACCCGGCTTCACTCACCGGGATTTCCACCACCTGGCTTCACTCACCAGGACCCGGCTTCACTCATCGGGATTTCCATCACCTGGCTTCACTCACCAGGGTTTCATGCCCAGTCCTCGACCAGGACTTAAGCTAAATTCGCTCAACCAAACTTAAATCAAAACTTAAATCGGTGTCAACACCAAAACAACAATCAGGGTCAGACTGCATCAACAATCTCCCCCTTTTTGTTGTTTGACAGCCCGATTTATGTTTAGGCATTGATAATCAATTGAAGGCAGTTCAATTATCGTAAGGGAATCAAAATCCTCCCCCTACAATAACCCTAAACTTAATCAACCATTTTCTCCCCCTTGTCAAACATCAAAAAGGGTATAGTTATTAAGTTTGAACATACCTCCCCCTCAAACACGGGTCTCCCCCAAAATCCAAAATAATCAAAGGATAATTTTTGAGTTGCATATGAGGGGCATATACCATAAATGTATCATGGCAACAATGTATATGCATCATACGTCAATAAGTGAGAATTGCACATGAAATCATATACAGAATTATATCATGGTCAAACATGTATATGTTTCATATGACAAGTAAGGAATGCATCTGTATCCGACACATAATCCTGAGTGGTCTCCGTGACCAATCAGGTTTGTTGATTACTTGATACAGAAATATTTCTTATTAGTCTGGGGAGCGATCAAATTTCAGAAAAATTCCTGAAACTCTGATACATTCCTGATCAGACTGCGTTAATAATTTGCATTCCATAATAGGGGTGTAGACTCTATTAATATTCGACATTTCAGAAACATTTCTGAAACACGACATCAAGAACAAGAGTCATGGCTCAACAAACCCTTTCTTATGAATTTGAACATTCAACATAGGTTTGTATCAAATCACTATTAAGTACCAGGTTTGTATCAGATTTGTGTGTATCAGTATGATCAGGTAATCTGATACAACTTGATGAAAAGGGGCTCAGACTGAGGAGTAGTCTGATACCTCTTATCAGTGTTGATCTGATCGATCACCGGACCGATCAGTATGATTCCTGATCGGTCACCAGACCGATCAGGGTGAGTCCTGATCGGTCGGTGGACCAATCAGGTTTGATACAGAAGTCTGATTTGTGTTCTGATCAGAATTCATAAATGAGGGTTCAGAAATTCTGAAAGTTCAGAAACTCTGAAACACTTCTAAACCCTGATTCAATTAGTTTTACCTCCTAACAATAATCCATTAAACCACATTCATGTTTCTCTAACCACAAAAAATAACATGATTTGCATCTCTTTAACTAACATGTTTATTATCAAATCATGCAACATCTCTAATATATCTTGAGAGTAAAACCCATAAATACAAAGTTCAAAGCATTATTCCAGAAAACATGATAAATTTGAAAGTGATCAACATATGATTAAATTTCAAAACATGCCTATATAACATTAGATTTCATGATACAAACTATGATCAGATTTCATGATACAAACAAAAGTACGATCAACCTTTCAAAAACATGCTTGTATCAAATTTGTATCAAACTATGATCAATTTCTAAATTCTGATCAGTTCAAGGTATGTTTATAACATGTTTGTATCAAGATTCCAAGGTTTGCATACAACCATTTGAACAAAAAAATCATAATCATGAATAGCATGGAAAAACAGGGTTGCACCAATTTTCATGAATGATCACATCTCCAAATTTTGCTTAGATTGTAAGTTTGATGTATGGTGAAATTTCCAAGGTGATTTTTGAATCAATACTAATTGATGTGTCCATACTTGTTCTTTAGCATGCATTCATGTTCTATAATTGATGCAAGGAATTAGACACCTGGGCTTGAGATAAGGCATTTCATAAATCATAAATTGTAGTAAATTATAAATAGCAACAATAAAACTAATTGTCCTAAGCAATCCACGACAAGGGCAAGTTATGTGTTTCTCTAAACCATTCATGCAATATATATAATTTTTCCAAAGCTTGTAGATTTATTTTGAAGCATGGATATACTATTATTCATTGCATGAGAATTTCCTTACTACTCAAGTGAGATTTCATAAAACACAAATTGTAGTAAAACATAAATTGCTACAAGAAAACCAATTAATCTAAGCAATTCATGACAAGAGCAAATTATGTGTGATTCTAAACCTTTCATGCAATGTATAAAAATAATTTCCAAGGCTTGTTGACTCATTTTGAAACTAGTATAACCTTAGCCTTGGGTTTGGAGCACCACTTATCAACAACCTATGTTGATAGATGCTCCCCCTCAATTTATGCTTATACAATTCTAAATATTGCGGTTTTAGGTACCCAAATTTTGGGACCTAAGGAATCTACAATGAATGACTTTGGCACCCATGCCTTAGTCAATTTCTTTTTGACATTTTGAACCTTAGAATAATTTGATAATCTAAAATGGGTTCTTAACATTAAAGATATGACACTAGGTTCTTTAGGTTGACAACCCAAACCAACCTTGTTGTAAGCCGCCTTTTGTGAGTTTAAGATCATATCTAGGGTTTTGGAACATGTTGAAAATTTCTCAAGAATATTCTTGAGGTTTTCAATCTCACCCTTTAAGCCCTTATTTTCATCCTTAAGGGATTTATCATGCCAATCATTAATGTCCTCAACCTTAGAGGATTTCAATTCTTTTACTTCCAACCTTAATGCTTTGACATTGGCCTTAGATTTCTTAAGCATTTTTGTCAAGCATGTTATTGTTTTATAGCATTTGTCTAACTCCGGAGAGATTACCTCTTCATCATCCGAAGATGATGAAGGTGCGGTTGAGGAGCTTGAAGATTCATCACTGCTTCCTTCACTTGAATTCTCTACTGCCATGAAAGCAAAATGATGAAAGTTCTTCTCCTCCTCTTCATTCTTCTTCTCCTTTCTTTTGTTACCTGTCACACAAGCAAACCCTTTCTCTTTTGGGCTTGTGTTAGAGATCTCGTGTAACTCCATCTCACAAAACAAATCTTCTAACTTAACAAAAGATAAGTCCTTGGAAACCTTGTAAGCATCCACTATGGATGACCACAAAGTATTCCTGGGGAAGGCTTTGAGTACATACCTCACTAGGTCTCTGTTTTCTACCTTTTCATCAATGGAGTGGAGACCATTCAATACTTCTTTGAATCGACAATGAAGCATACTTACAGTTTCATTTTCTCCCATGGTGAGATTTTGGAGTTGGTTGAGAAGGAGGTCCTTCTTGGCTGTCCGGGTTTCATGAGTTCCTTCATGGAGCTCAATAATCTTATTCCATAGATCTTTAGCACTTGTGAAAGGACCCACCTTGACCAACTGATCCTTGGTCATTCCACATTGCAAGGTGACGATAGCTTTGGCATTAGCTTCCCCCTTCTTGACTTGCTCAGCCGACCAACTAGAAAACTCAAGCTCATTTCCCTCATGATCCTTTGGAGGGGAGAAACCCTCCTTCACTGAGAACCATATGCTCATGTTGGTTTTGAGGTAGAACTCCATCCTTGACCTCCAATATGGAAAATCAGTGTCATCGAGGAATGGAGGTCGGTTTGTGCTCAATCCTTCTCTTCCAGCCATCTTGTTGATAACTCTCGGATGTTAAGCCGCTTGAACAGAGCCCCAAGCTCTGATACCACTTGTTGGAACCCGGGTGGCTAGAGAGGGGGGTGAATATAGCCAAACACTTTGACCTTTGACACTTATCAAATTTCTGCACTCAACCTTATCAGTAGCACAGCGGAAGAAACAATGGAAACAAAGCAATGCAGAAAACAAAAATAGAAAACGAAGGCAGACAAACACAACTAGCAAGATCGCTAACAAGGAGGGTTTACAAGGTTCGGGGATAACTTGCCCCTACTCCTTGGCATGCACTTAAGGTGGGTGATCCCTTGATCATCGGCAGATCAAGCCCCGGTTATCACCGGATAGAAAGCAACCTCCTTCTCGGCGGAGAAACCTCTCCACAGCGTTTCAATCACAGATATATGTTTAAGCACAATGAAACAACAAGAAAGATCTTACTTAGCACTTAGCAAAGACAAGAACACAACAAGCTCCCTCAGAGCTCCACCCAGCGACGATCTCACGCAAAAGCCCTCTCCTCGTGTCTTCTCGCTGTTGGACTCGGAGCTTCTTGTTCCCTCCTTCAAGCGCTCAAGTAATGAATGGTTGCTTCACAAATTGTAGTAGCTTGCACAAGATGATGGAACTTCAGAACACGCAAGCAAGATGTGGAGAACACAAAGGCGCAGCAAGAACTCAGTTCGCAAACTCTAGAACCCTGCTTCAACGAAGCCTTCTTCCGCCCTTTTGTTTCTCCACTCAGCACCAGGTAACAGCATCTCCTGCAACCTCCAGCTGCTTCCCTGCCAACTCCAGCTACCACTAAGCCCTCCCTGGACTTCCTGAGCTCCCCTCAGCCAAGCTCTAGTCAGCAGCTCCAGTCTGCAGCTCCAGCCGTTGCAACCTGAGATGGAAAACGGACAAACCTGCTCCAAGGAAAGCCTCCATTGACTTCTCCTTGAGTGTTTGAATCCTTCCCTGTCACCTGCAGCTTGATCAGAGTATTAGAACAGCATATCACTCAGTAAATCAAGAATCAGAAGTTAAGCGTAGAGAATCGGATACGTTCAGACGCGTTCAGAGCGTCTGACAGTGCATTTTGAATTAAAGTGATCAGTCACCGGACCGATCAGAGAGCCTCCTGATCGGTCACCAGACCGATCAGGCTGGGTCCAGACCGATCAGGCTCCGTCCTGATCGGTCCCCAACTCTCAATTAGAAATCACGATTTCTTTGGGACTCTCCTGGATCGATCACCAGACCGATCCCAGGTTGTGGATCGATCACTCGACCTATCCACCCCTTTATCGGGCAATTTCTGAGCTTCGAGGTCCAGACCTCCTAATCGATCACCGGACCGATCAGGAAACCTCCTGATTGGTCACCAGACCGATCAGGCTCCGTCCTGATCGATCATAGAGAGGAACCTGCGATGCTGGATCGTTCACCAGAACGATCTGCACAACGATCCTGATCGGTCACCAGACTGATCAGGAGCAGTTCAGCAAGGGAACTCAACCTCACTGTTTGCTCCCTGATCGGTCACCAGACCGATCAGGAACAAAGCAATGGGTGAAACACATACTGTTGGTGCATAAAGCACCCAAGTCAAACCTGTGTTTTGATAATGGCAACAGGGTTCGAAAGTTATGTCTTACTTGTTATCTAACATACTGCTCTAGTGTGCAGGGTAAAAAGTCCTAGCGAAGGACTGCTAGGCACTGGCGAAAGAATGCCAGGGTAAAAAGTCCTAGCGAAGGACTGCTAGGCACCGGCGAAGGAATGCCATGGTACAAAGCCCTAGCGAAGGACTGCTAGGCACTGGCGAAGGAATGCCAGGGTAAAAAGCCCTAGCGAAGGAATGCTAGGCACCGGGCGAAGGACAGCTTGGTATCCAAGACCTGGCGAAGGACCGCGAGGCAAAAGTCCAACCAGAGGAACGGTTGGCATCAGGTACATTCTCCCGAGAGGAGTAGGTGAGGACGCGTTCCCCGTCGAGGGAACAGTAGGCGTCGGTTCGACCTAGGGCTCCATTTTGGAGGCCCAAAGTCAGAACCAAGACAGCTAAGGCTGTATAAACATAATACTCTAATGCTTTATATTTTTTTGGACTAACCCTGGATGCAGGACCGAAGGAACGTGTGTCTGCAGTTCAGAATGCCCAAAGGAGAGAGGCAAGTAACTGAGCAGGGCGCCCTCAGTATCCCAGGCGCCCCCAAGGTCAACACAAAACAAGCAAAGCAACAAAATCTCAGGCTGCTTACTGGCCGGGGCGCCCCCAGTTCCCAGGATGCCCCCAGCGTCCAGGGCGCCCCGGACGCCCTGGGCGCCCCCAGTGCCCAGGGCGCCTGCGCCTACGCTCGCGAAGCCGATTACCCTTATCCAGCCGAGAAGCCCGTGCCGAAGGAGTCAAACAGGGCGCCCCCAGCGTCCAGGGCGCCCCCAGTGTCAAACCTCATCCCTATTCGAGTGGGATAGAGGTTGACCGAGCGAAGCTCGGATCGCGTGACACGTGGGGGGGCGCCCCCGACGTCCAGGGCGCCCCGAGGTGCTATAAATAGCACCCAACGCCAAGGCTTTCAGAACAACACTTGATTCAACGCTTCTACGCTCTTCTGCTCTCGCGCCTCGCTCCGGAAACCTCCCAACTCGAGCCGACGACGTCCCGCTGCTCCGAAAAAGACAACCTACATCGGACGTCGGTAAAAGAAGAGTTGTTTGTTTTTAAAAGTTTAACTTGCTACATTTGTAATTCAATACTGTAAACTGTTATTGCGCGATTATAGTATTGCCCGCAGTAAATGGTCAACGACCGTGAGCCTTGGAGTAGGAGTCGACCTAGGCTCCGAACCAAGTAAAAATCACTGTGTTTGCGTGTTTGTTTTTAATCTTTCGCTGTGCGATTTCTCTATCTCAAATTCGAACGCTTTTCGATATTCACCCCCCTCTATCGGTTCTCTCGATCCAACAAGTGGTATCAGAGCGGGGAAGTTCAAATTTGGTGCAACCACTAGTTTGAAAATTTTTCGGATTTTTTTTTGTCTTTTTTTTCTCGTTCGAATTTCTTCTAAATCTTTCGTTTGAATTTTTTTTCTTTTCGTTAATCGAGGTTGGTGCAACACCCCTCGTTATTTTATTTTCCTTATCCCGCACTACTAATCCAAGATCAAGTCTTGGGAAATTCTTTTCTTGTTAAGTTATTCTTTTCAGATTAAATGGCCATGCAAGAAGGTTTCAGCACCGCCAGGCCTCCACTTTTCAGTGGAGAAGACTTTTCCTACTGGAAAAGTCGAATGGAGGTCCACCTGAAAACTCAGGTGGACATGTGGATTATCATCCAGTCCGGACTGGAGATTCCCACAAATGTTGAAGAAGTTCCTCAAAGCTACACAGAGTGGGACACCGCTCTGAAATGAAGAATCGAAGCAGATGCAAAGGCGACTCAGACCCTTCAATGTGGCTTAACAAAAGAGGAGCTGAACCGGGTGGGCCCCTTCAACAGTGCCAAGGAGCTGTGGGCAAAATTGATCGAGCTGCACAAAGGAACATCAGACACTCGGATCAGTAAGAGAGATCTGCTCCTAAACAAATTGTATACCATCAAGATGGCCGACAACGAAACAGCAGCCCAGCTTCACGCACGAATCCAAGAATTGATGAACGGTCTTCACACTATTGGTCACAAGGTCGAAAACCGTGACCTAATAAGGTATGCTTTAAATGCTTTCCCTAGAAACACCTTGTGGGCATCTATGGTATATGCATACAAGGTTTCAAGGGATCTCTCAAAAATTAAACTAGATGAATTATTTTTCGAATTAGAACTTCATGAACAGACTAACTGCAATATGGCCGAAAAAGGTATTGTCTTTGTTGCAGGAAAAACTGAAAGGTCAACAAAGAAAAAACCTCAACCTGAACCCGAGTCTAACTCAGACTCAGACTCAGAAGACGAAGAAGGAGATCGACCTAAGTTGGTCCGATTGGCCCGAAGCTACTATAAAGAATTGAAGAACCAAACCAACAGAAGGAAGGTCAACCGAAGAAAGGACGAACCAGCTGAACCCATAAATGACAAAAACAAGCCCAACGTGACTTGCTACGAGTGCAAGAAGAAGGGTCACTATAAGACGGAGTGTCCAAACCTAAAGGAGACCAAAAAGTCACGAAGAAAGAAAGCACTCCAAGCAACCTGGGACGAATCTTCCTCATAAGAAGATGAAGAAGCACCCCAGTCAAATCTACTAGCCCTGACCGCCTCAGAAGAAGTCGAGACCGAGTCAGAATCTGAACAGGATAACGGCAGACTAACCTTTTCAGAAGACGGCGAAATTAAGGTAAGTGGTTTCAGTAGAAGTTAGTTAAATGAACTTATTTCATATATGTCTCGAGATTTGGCGAAAGCCAAACTCCGAATCGAATCCCTCCGACAGGAAGTAAAACTCCTGAAAGAGGGAGCTGACTCTAAACCTTTAACCGAGAAAGTTCAAGAAGGAACTCCTACTCAAGTTGAAAAACTTGAAAAAGAGAACTCCTCCCTGAAAACTCAGGTTAAGGATCTTAGAGCTGCCTTAAAACGATTTACTTCTGGTTCCAAGAATCTTGACATGATTCTTGGAAAACAGAAGTCCGTTCTAAATCGATCCGGACTTGGCTATAGAACCAAATCCCGACAAAGATCTTACTTTGCTGTACTGAATCAGTCCAGACCAAAAATTCAGGCATGGGTACCAAAACTATGCCTGAACCAACAAACTGGATCAAATCAATATTGGATCCCCAAGGACAAGATTCACATCTTGCCAAACCATAATCGTGGCTATAGTCCAGGGGGAGCCAAATTGAAAATAATATTTATTGTTAGATAGAATTCAATTCTTGATTGAAATTTGCCTGACTGATTGTTTATTTAAATTTGTGCAATTTACCATGCTTAGACTTAGGTTAGCTTAAGGACTGAACAAACTTAACTGACACTTGACAACATAGTATTGGGTGGAGGTGAGATGATAGTACGTTAGGGAAACCAATTCTAATAAGATCAAGTACACTTGGTCTCTTTAGACTGGTGAAACTAGCCGAAGCTACCGATCCAAAACCCAAACTAGTTAGACCAGAATTTTTCAAAGATTAATTTTGAAAATGAAATTTCATTAAACGGCTTTGTCAAGGAAAGGGTTGATGATCCAATAAGACTACGGCCAAAGAAGGCCTAGTGCCTCGCCAAGACCTGGAAGCCAATTTTTGAATTTCAAATTCAAATTATTCTTTGTAAAATTCAAATCTAACATAAATTTTCAGTTATTTGTAGATTTAAAACATCTTTTCATAATAAATTTATTTGTTTACAAAATTAATTAAGTTTTTCAAAACAAATCATGCTTTTCGAAAATTCTTTTATCAAAACCTGTCTCACAAAACATGTAAGGCTAACGTGATTGATAACCCTAGATTGGGTGAGACAGTAGGATTAAGATTCAATTGTAAATTCTTTAATGCCTATATTATGACCATGGTCAACATGGTCAAACCATAGTCAACACGGTCAAACCATGGTCAACTTTGTCAAAACCACAGTCAAAATAGTCAAATCTGGTCAAACCTGGTCAATCAAGTCAAATCTGGTCAAATGCAATTTTTTAGGGTCAAAAAGCAGTCCTTAGGGCGCCCAAACCCTTGCGGGCGCCCCGAGGCTGGTCAAAAGCATCTCTCTGCCACTGCATACTGGCCGGAGCGCCCTCAGCAGCCAGGGCACCCCCGTATTGTCCTTCAACGGCAGAAAGCTGCCAAAAGGCAGCCACAGCCCTGGCCTGGGCGCCCTCGCCAGGCGGGGCGCCCTCGCCAGCCAGGGCGCCCTCCTGCTACAGAGCGCCCGAAACTGCCCTATAAAAGGGGCTCCATATCCCCTTCTACTCCTCACACTCAAACTTCTTCTTCTCCTCAACTCTCTACCCTCCAAGAGATCTTGCAACCCTCTCAAGCTCTCATCTTCAACAATGCCTCCCCGAGCAGCCCGGTATAATTTTTTTAATTAAGTTAAATTTCTTTAAATGCAATTCGTTCATACTTTTTGTAAATGCATATTCCTTCTCTTAGAAGACGCCGACCAAACCAGGCAGAACCCGGTACCCAACCTAGTCCTGATCCTAGGTTTCCAAATTTAGAACTATGTAATAAGTTCGCTCGTACGACCTATAAACCTATCAAGACGAGCTATTTGAATAGACAATTTTTCACCCAATCTTGTCCTTTAGCAATGAACGTTATAAACTTCTACCAACTTGACAATCTCGTATTCTGCACCCATTCAATCAACACGTCCTTATGTGCAGAATTTTACAACAACATAATTAGACAGGATGGTCTCATGTTCGTCACCACTGTCCAAGGAATACCCTTAACTATCACACCTACACTACTCAACCGATTTCTGGGACTACGATTCTCGCAGTCCACCTTCTGCTGTTACCCTCCTAGGGAGCCTCCCTTTGATGCTCCCTACTCTCACATTACCTTAGACATGTTACACTCTTACTTCTTTAGGCAACCCCTGGCCAGACGATTTCAGTCTGTCGAACTACAGGTCCAGGACTATGCTCTATATAGAGTCATAGTCGGATGTATTCTGTCATTATCTACTAGAGACGTCACTACTATGCGACCATTCCACGCCTTTCTCCTATATGCCTTGATTCATCAGCTAGACATCGACATAGGACTTCACATGTTTCATGCTATCCTACATGCATCCAGTGTTACCACACAAGGGCGGGTACACACACCCTACTGCCACATCATCACGCCCATATTACATCACCACGGTCGGAACATCACCGAGGGAGAGATGGCTGAGTTGACTGATTACGACGAGATAGGATATAGAAATTTCTCCCTAGCTGGTATAGAGGTTTCTGGTACCGGGGTCTTGTCTTGGAGACGTCAGAGAGCAGCTCCCTAGATCGACTCAGACGAGGAGGTAGAAGTCGACGTCGCCGATTTAGCAGCCGAGGCTCATGCACACATAGACGAGCCGTCTCCACCGACCATCGACCAGCGCTTCACACTGATGCAGACGGAGATCCACAGCCTCCGAGAGGAAGTAGAGCCAAATCATGCCGAAAACATGGAGACAAATCGGGGCTACTACACCGAGTATATGAGCGCCCTTAGAGCTGAGAGGGAGGCCAGAGATGCACAGTATCACGAGATGATGACACTATTCCAATCATGGCAGCCTGGCTCATCTGACCACCCTGGCCCTTCTTCATAGTTAGACTATTTTCAGCATTGTACTAAATAACTAAAACTTGACTCATGTTTGACACTACTGAACCTCTGTTTGACCAGTTAACCTATTTGGTTTGACTACTTATTTGACTTGAGTATCTGATCTTTATTGTGCTTAGTAGAATAGGCTCAACCTGACTTTTCATTTTTGACGTTTCATTTTCGTACTACTTCACTCAACTTAAAATCAGTTTTGCTTTAAAAATAAGTTTATTCAGTTTTGAAAAGCTTTAAAAATAAATTTTTGTTACTTAGTTTTATTTTCAAAACTACCCTTTTCAAAACTAGGGCTCTTTCGCAAATGGACTTAGCCTAGGCCCTAACCCTAGAACTGCATGCACCTATAGATTTAGAAGCCAGCATCTCACAAGCACCTTAAGGGTACTTTTGATTGATAACCTAGAAAGGGTTGAGATGCTTAGGTCTTTGCCTTAATTCAAGATGCTTTTAGTCAGTGCATCTGCAGTAATTGGGGCACTAAATACAACTTATACAGTAATCAAGTTAAGTGTCAAGTTTAGAAAATCTAACTTGAACAAGAACACTTAACTTGATTAACCCCAGCAAAAACTACTGCTTATAACAGTTAGTGAGTAGCTAATTGGGTTAGATAGGTCCCTACAAGATAATCAACTGATTTGGCTTAAATCTTATCATGAATTGGTTCAGTACAGCAAAATCATACAAATATTTTTCCTTTATGAAAGTTATTTAATTTCTGCTATATTTATCTATTTTTTGGTATATGGCAAAGGGGGAGAGATAAGAAAGGAGAGAATTTAAAATTTTCTATTTAAAATATTTTTTGTTTTAAATTTTTTTGTCTCTCAAAATTTTAAAATCTATCGTTTATTCAAAAAGTACTTAACTAAGCTTTTCAAAAATTCTGTAAGTACTTAAGATTTTCAAAGTACTTAAAGCTTTTCAAAATTTTCTAAGTACTTAAGCTTTTTAAAAATTCTGTAAGTACTTAAGATTTTCAAAGTACTTAAGCTTTTTAAAATTTTCTAAGTACTTAAGCTTTTCAAAATTTTCTAAGTACTTAAGTTAAAGCTTTGAAAAACTATTGAGTACTTCAAAACTTAAGGCTTCAAAATTTTTTAAGTACTCTAAACTCATGCCTCCAAAAACTCTTCTATGTACTTTTAAAAATTGAGTTGTCAAAAGATTTCCAAGTACCTAAACTTAAGTTTTCAAAAGTGCAAAAATCATTTTTGAAAATACAAAAGCCTTCTGTTGAAAATAACTCTAAGTTTTTTCTTAAACTTAGAACCCCATGAATTTTTGAAAAATCTAGGGGGAGAGTCCTTCCAGTGGGAGGGAACAAAATTTAATTTTTACATGCTTTGATTAAACTTAACTTTTTGAACTAGGGTTGCCATAAATCAAAAAGGGGGAGATTGTTGGTGCAAAAAGCACCCAAGTCAAACATGTGTTTTGATAATGGCAACAGAGTTCAAAAGTTATGTCTTACTTGTTATCTAACATACTGCTCTAGTGTGCAGGGTAAAAAGTCCTAGCGAAGGACTGCTAGGTGTTGGGAACGAGATGGCTATAGAGGGGGGGGGGTGAATATAGACAATCGCTTTCGCCTTGCTAACTTATCACGATTTCTGCAACTCAAATATCAGTAGCACAGCGGAAAGAGTGGAAAATAGAGTATGCAGAAAAACAAAACGAAAGCAAAACACACACAACTAGCAAGATCGCTAACAAGTAGGGTTTACAAGGTTCGGGGATAACTTGCCCCTACTCCTTGGCGTTCCCTTGAGGTGGGCGATCCCTTGATCGTCGGCAGATCAAGCCCCGGTTGACACCGGATATGAAGCAACCTCCGTCTCGGTGGAGAAACCTCTCCACAGCGTGTTTCAGACAATGATATATAATGAGCACAATGAAACAACAACAAGAAGGATCTTACTCAAGCTCTTAGCAAGAACAAAACACAGCAAGCTTCCCTGAGCTCCACCCAGTGGCGATCTCACGCAGACCCCTGTCTGCTTCGTGTCTTCCCACTGTCGGACTCCAAGCTTCTTGTTTTCTCCTTCAAGCACTCAAGTATGATGATTGCTCCTCTATAGCTTGCTTAGAATGGTTGATGAACTCAAGAACAGCAAGCTTGTTTTTGCAGAACGCAAGAACACGAAGAACTCTTCAAACTGAATTGCTCTTCACCAAAAACTCTACTGACTCGTCTTCTCGCGTTTCCCTTTTTTTTCTCCGCCAAGCGACAAGTGACCACATCTCTATAGCTCCCAGCTACTCATCTGCCAACGCCAGCCTCTACTGAGCTATCTCTGGACTCACTGAGCTCCTAAGCCAAGCTCCAGTCTTAGCTCCAGTCTTCAGCTCGCCGTTGCAACCTGAGATGTGAAAAGGGACAAACCTGCTCCAAGGAAAGCACGCTTTGACTTCTCCTTGAGTGTTTGAATCCTCCCCTGTCACCTGAAACTCAATCAGAGCATTAGAGCAGAAGATCACACAGCATATCACATATCAGAACCATACATCAGCAAATCCGATACGATCAGACGCTCTGACTGCGTCTGACAGTGAAATTTGAATTAAAGTGATCGGTCACCGGACCGATCCAGGGTGTGTGGATCGGTCACCAGATCGATCCATTGCTTTGCTGGGATTCCCAGCTCTCACAGCTATACACTCCTAATCAGTTACCAGACCGATCAGGGTGAAGCCTGATCGGTCACCAGACCGATCAGATTGGATCCTGATCGGTCACCCAGATCGATCAGGGCAGATGAACAGTGACTTTTTAATCAAATCCAAGATCCCTGATCGGTCACCAGACCGATCCAAGACTTTGATCAGCAAGGGAACTCACTCACCGTTTGCTCCCTGATCGGTCACCAGACCGATCAGGAGCAAGACGGCAAGGAAGCAGCCTGCTCCCTGATCGGTCACCGGTCCGATCAGGAGCCACACAGTAGATTCTCAATCTCACTGTGCGCTCCCTGATCGGTCACCAGTCCGATCAGACAGAGCTGGATCGGTCACCAGACCGATCCACTAAGGAGCAGCGTGCCAATGTCCCTGATCGGTCACCAGACCGAACCAGTGACTCAACCCTAGCCCTCCAAGCTAGGAATTCATCCACCTTAGCCCTCCAAGCTAAGGATTTTTCCATCTAACTCTCCAAGTTGGGAATTTGCACCTAACCCTCCAAGTTAGGACTTTTCACCTAGCCCTCCAAGCTAGGACTTTTCACCTAGCCCTCCAAGCTAGGACTTTTCACCCAACCCTTCCGAGTTAGAACATCATCCAACCTAGCCCTCCAAGCTAGGCACCTGACCCTCCAAGCCAGGACTTTTTCACCTAATCCTCCAGGATGGGAATTTGCACCTAACCCTCCAAGTTAGGACTTTTCACCTAGCCCTCCAAGCTAGGACTTTTCACCCAACCCTTCCGAATTAGGACTTTTCCAACACCTAGCCCTCCAAGCTAGGATTTTCCACACCTAACCTCCCAGGTTAGGATTTTCTAGATCATGCCTAATCCTCGATCAGGACTTAATCATAATCATCCTCCTAAACTAAAATCGTTGTCAACACCAAAACAACAATCAGGGCCAGACTGCATCAACAATCTCCCCCTTTTTGTTGTTTGACAACCCGATTTTAAGTTTAGGGATTCTCAATCAATATTCCAACTTTAGAATCATAGGGGAATCCAGATCCTCCCCCTACAATATGATCATGCTAAACTTAACCAATCCACACTCTCCCCTTTTGTCAAACATCGAAAAGGGACAAGAGGGACTGTCAAGATTAACATGAACTCCCCCTCAATCCTAGGGGTATCCTAACTCATCAAAAATATGATAGTTTGTGGAATTGGCATACGAACACATGTGAAAAATTATAGCAAGACATAGCACTCACACGCATCATATGAGTATGAAATATAGACTCCCAAAGCATGCCATAATATTCATAAGTATCAACTAAACATGACAATGTAAGCATGAATATGGCAATCGAACAATCATGCAGATAACAGGTATATAATCAGTCATGGCATCAACAATAGTAGATAAGTATGGCAGATAGAAATATATAGGTCAAGGCATGAAAGTATCCAAACAAGTAGCAAAATATGTGTGACTCAAGGTCACACCAACAAAGTCAGAGGGCACACAACCCAAAAGTATCATAGACAAATACACATATCATGATAAAACAGCAGGTATCCGAGCTCAAGAGTCAGCAGGAGGGTCGTCATCGTGCATAAGGTCGTCCATCGAGGCATCAGTCGGGGCCAGAGGCCCTGGTGCAGTACTCGAAGGAGCTGCACCTCCAGGAAATGTGTGGCTGCGCCACTCATCATACCATGTCTGCTGGAGTGTGCGGGTCCCTGAGAGGTCGGTCTCGATCCTGGTCAGCCGGGAATCAAAAGAGCGAAAGCCCGAACGAAACTCCTCACGATCTGTCGCCCCCAGCTGAATAAGCTCCTGAACAGTCTGATCTAGCTCTGAGATCTGCCATCGGAGATCCGGGTCCTGCTCATCATAGTCATCGTCATCAGCAGCAGCGGCTGGCGCCTGACCCTATGGAACTCCCCGTGGTAACTCTCCAAGAACCCTACCATCTTTCCAGATCAACATCCGATCGGGCCCCCGAATAATGATGCCAGACTTGGCGAAGGCACGCCGGCCAAGTCTGCAATCCTGTCGTATCATAGGCACCGTCCGACCCCTGGTAACATCAACACCTACTGACATGAGCCAGTCGGTGATGACGTGACCAAAAGGCATGTAGACAGTGCGGCGGCTGGACTCCTCTCGATAAGACAAAATGAACTGAAAGATGCTCTCCATAATATCGAAATCTGAACGGCTGTGCATGCCGTAGAGCATCAAACAGTGATAGGGTCGGATCTCAGCTAAGGGTTTGGAGGTGATTGGAAGGATACAATTTGTGATGATCTTGAAAAGTATATAGCTAATGGGAGACAGTCGCAGCGCAGCAAAGGTAGGAAAGTCAGGTCCAAGCTCATCAAGACCGTCTGGACGCGGACAACCAAAGAAATATCGATAGATGGAATCAGGGGTAACGTCTGCAAAGGGTGCTAGCAGGGGATTAGGAAGGTCAGGATAGAGTGAATAAAGATTCGGTGATTGTCGACCACCCAAGTACTCAGCCAAAATCTCATATGAAAAGTCAAGGTTCGTCTTCCCGACTCGAGTGGTGAACTCAAATCCCCCTTTAGAACTCGGTTGTAGGTTGTTATAAAATTCGGAGACGAGGTCGTAATTTATGGTTCTTTCCAAGGAAAGAAGAAACCCCAGATTGTAATACGTAACAATCTCCATAACAGAAGGGCAGAACTCCGTTAGGAAAGGAATGTCAATGGATCTGCAGGGTAAAAGTTTGAATGTCCTAGCTTGAAAAGCCTGCTCACAGGCCGCATTTGGGAACCTGGAGCTCGAAGAAGGCTATGTCCTTCTGGAAGGGGCAGAGGAGGAAGGAGCCTTTCCCCTTGAACTTCCCTCCATAACCTCCTTTCCCTTAGATGACTTTCTAAAAAGTTCAATCAATATAGTAAGATGGACATAGGTTGAATCATACAAGAGTTGATCATGAGATGAGACCCAATCAAAAGATATAAAGTTTTTGGTCATCGAATGAGAAAGAG
>JAGFNQ010000251.1:134263-230973 GCA_024364735.1 Boesenbergia rotunda
TTCTTAAGCATACTAGTTAAACATGCAATTGCTCTATAACATTTTTCAAGCTCGGGGAAGTTACCTCTTCATCATCCGAAGATGAGAAAGTCGCGTTTGAGGAGCTTGAAGTTTCTTCACTGCTCTCCTCTCCAAGAGCCATGAGAGCCACTTGCCTTGTGCTCTTCTCCTCCTTCTCATCATCGGATGAACTAGAAGATGACTCATCCCAAGAGGCCTTCAAAGCTTTCTTCTTCTTCTTGGATTTCTCTTCTTTTCTTTTAGATTTCTCCTCCTTCTTGAGCTTCGGACATTCATTCTTGAAATGCCCTTTCCTACCACATTCAAAGCAAGATGCATTATTCTTATCAAGCTTGAATTCACTAGTGTTACCTCTCCTTTTGAAACGTCGGTCTCTTCGCATCATCCTCCGCACGAAGTTCGCCATTTCGGATGAGGAGGAGTCACTGCCATCTTCCTCCGAGTTTGACTCGGATTCGGAGGAGGATGAAGATGATGAAAGATCCTTCTCCTTCTTCTTCTCCTTCTTCTTCTTGTTGATCCGGTCCCCTGCAACTAAGGCAATCCCCTTTTCCTTGGGGCCTTTGTTAGCCATCTCATGCAATTCCATCTCACAAAATAAATCATCTAATTTTACAATAGATAAATCCTTGGATACTTTGTAGGCATCCACCATGGATGACCACAAAGCATTCCTTGGAAATGCTTTCAAGACATACCTCACAAGGTCGCGATTCTCGACCTTTTCATCAATTGAATGAAGTTCATTCAGAACTTCCTTGAACCGGCTATGGAGCTCACTTACCGACTCATTCTCCTTCATGGAGAGATTTTGAAGTTGATTGAGGAACAAGTCCCTCTTTGCAATCCTAGAGTCTCGGGTGCCTTCGTGGAGCTCTATGAGTTTGTTCCACAAGTCTTTTGCACTCGTGAAGGGACCAACCTTGATGAGTTGGTCTTTGTTCATACCACATTGTAGAGTGACAACCGCCTTCGCGTCGGCTTCACTTTTTCTTGTTTGTTCGGTAGTCCACCGCGAAGATTCGAGTTCCTTGCCTTCATTATCCTTAGGAGGGATGAATCCTTCCTTCACCGCGAACCACGTATGGATATCCATCTTCAAATAGTATTCCATTTTTGATCTCCAATATTGGAAGTCGGCGCCATCAAAGAATGGAGGTCGGGTGATGGAGAATCCTTCTCTCAAAGCCATCTTGTTGAAAACTCTCGGTTGTTAAGCCGTGTATAGAGCCCCTTGCTCTGATACCACTTGTTGGGAACGAGATGGCTATAGAGGGGGGAGGGTGAATATAGACAATCGCTTTTGCTTTGCTAACTTATCACGATTTCTGCAACTCAAATATCAGTAGCACAGCGGAAAGAGTGGAAAACAGAGTATGCAGAAAAACAAAACGAAAGCAAAACACACACAACTAGCAAGATCGCTAACAAGGAGGGTTTGCAAGGTTCGGGGATAACTTGCCCCTACTCCTTGGCGTGCCCTTGAGGTGGGCGATCCCTTGATCGTCGGCAGATCAAGCCCCGGTTGACACCGGATATGAAGCAACCTCCTTCTCGGTGGAGAAACCTCTCCACAGCGTGTTTCTGACAATGATATATAATGAGCACAATGAAACAACAACAAGAAGGATCTTACTCAAGCTCTTAGCAAGAACAAAACACAGCAAGCTTCCCTGAGCTCCACCCAGTGGCGATCTCACGCAGACCACTGTCTGCTTCGTGTCTTCCCACTGTCGGACTCCAAGCTTCTTGTTTTCTCCTTTAAGCGCTCAAGTATGATGATTGCTCCTCTATAGCTTGCTTAGAATGGTTGATGAACTCAAGAACAGCAAGCTTGTTTTTGCAGAACGCAAGAACACGAAGAACTCTTCAAACTGAATTGCTCTTCACCAAAAACTCTACTGACTCGTCTTCTCGCGTTTCCCTTTTTTTTCTCCGCCAAGCGACAAGTGACCACATCTCTGTAGCTCCCAGCTACTCATCTGACAACGCCAGCCTCTACTGAGCTATCTCTGGACTCACTGAGCTCCTCAGCCAAGCTCCAGTCTTCAGCTCGCCGTTGCAACCTGAGATGTGAAAAGGGACAAACCTGCTTCAAGGAAAGCACGCTTTGACTTCTCCTTGAGTGTTTGGATCCTCCCCTGTCACCTGAAACTCAATCAGAGCATTAGAGCAGAAGATCACACAGCATATCACATATCAGAACCATACATCAGCAAATCTGATACGATCAGACACTCTGACTGCGTCTAACAGTGAAATTTGAATTAAAGTGATCGGTCACCGGACCGATCCAGGGTGTGTGGATCGGTCACCAGATCGATCCACTGCTTTGCTGGGATTCCCAGCTCTCACAACTATACACTCCTAATAGGTCACCAGACCGATCAGGGTGAAGCCTGATCGGTCACCAGACCGATCAGATTGGATCCTGATCGGTCACCCAGATCGATCAGGGCAGATGAACAGTGACTTTTTAATCAAATCCAAGATCCCTGATCGGTCACCAGACCGATCCAAGACTTTGATCAGCAAGGGAACTCACTCACCGTTTGCTCCCTGATCGGTCACCAGACCGATCAGGAGCAAGATAGCAAGGAAGCAGCCTGCTCCCTGATCGGTCACCGGTCCGATCAGGAGCCACACAGTAGATTCCCAATCTCACTGTGCGCTCCCTGATCGGTCACCAGTCCGATCAGACAGAGCTGGATCGGTCACCAGACCGATCCACTAAGGAGCAGCGTGCCAATGTCCCTGATCGGACACCAGACCGAACCAGTGACTCAACCCTAGCCCTCCAAGCTAGGAATTCATCCACCTTAGCTCTCCAAGCTAAGGATTTTTCCATCTAACCCTCCAAGTTAGGACTTTTCACCTAGCCCTCCAAGCTAGGACTTTTCACCTAGCCCTCCAAGCTAGGACTTTTCACCCAACCCTTCCGAGTTAGAACATCATCCAACCTAGCCCTCCAAGCTAGGCACCTGACCCTCCAAGCCAGGACTTTTTCACCTAATCCTCCAGGATGGGAATTTGCACCTAACCCTCCAAGTTAGGACTTTTCACCTAGCCCTCCAAGCTAGGACTTTTCACCCAACCCTTCCGAATTAGGACTTTTCCAACACCTAGCCCTCCAAGCTAGGATTTTCCACACCTAACCTCCCAGGTTAGGATTTTCCAGATCATGCCTAATCCTCGATCAGGACTTAATCATAATCATCCTCCTAAACTAAAATCGTTGTCAACACCAAAACAACAATCAGGGCCAGACTGCATCAACACTAGGCACTGGCGAAGGAATGCCAGGGTACAAAGCCCTAGCGAAGGAATGCTAGGCACTGGCAAAGGAATGCCAGGGTAAAAAGCCCTAGCGAAGGAATGCTAGGCACCAGGCGAAGGACAGCTCGGTATCTAAGACCTGGCGAAGGACCGCAAGACAAAAGTCCAACCAGAGGAACGGTTGGCATCAGGTACATTCTCCCGAGAGGAGTAGGTGAGGACGCGTTCCCCGTCGAGGGAACAGTAGGCGTCGGCTCGACCTAGGGCTCCATTTTGGAGGCCCAAAGTCAGAACCAAGACATCTAAGGTTGTATAAACATATACTCTAATGCTTTATATTGTTTTGGACTAACCCTGGATGCAGGACCGAAGGAACGTGTGTCTGCAGTTCAGAATGCCCAAAGGAGAAAGGCAAGTAACTGAGCAGGGCGCCCTCAGTATCCCGGGCGCCCCCAAGGGCAACACAAAACAAGCAAAGCAACAAAAGCTCAGGCTGCTTACTGGCCGGGGCGCCCCCAGTGCCTAGGGCGCCCCACGCCTACGCTCGCGAAGCCGATTACCCTTATCCAGCCGAGAAGCCCGCGCCGAAGGAGTCAAACAGGGCACCCCCAGTGTCCAGGGCACCCCCAGTGTCAAACCTCATCCCTATTCGAGTGGGATAGAGGTTGACCGAGTGAAGCTCGGATCGCGTGACACGTGGAGGGGGGGGGGCGCCCCTGACGTCTAGGGCGCCCTGAGGTGCTATAAATAGCACCCAACGCCAAGGCTTTCAGAACAACACTTGATTCAACGCTTCTACGCTCTTCTGCTCTCGCGCCTCGCTCCGGAAACCTCCCAACTCGAGCCGACGACGTCCCGCTGCTCTGAAAAAGACAACCTACATCGGACGTCGGTAAAAGAAGAGCTTTTTGTTTTTAAAAGTTTAACTTGCTACATTTGTAATTCAATACTGTAAACTGTTATTGCGCGATTATAGTATTGTCCGCAGTAAACGGTCAACGACCGTGGGCCTTGGAGTAGGAGTCGACTTAGGCTCCGAACCAAGTAAAAATCACTGTGTTTGCGTGTTTGTTTTTAATCTTCCGCTGTGCGATTTCTCTATCTCAAATCCGAATGCTTTCTGATATTTAACCCCCTCTATCGGTTCTCTCGATCCAACACATACTCCCTGATCGGTCACCAGACCGATCAGTCATCGCTGGATCGGTCACCAGACCGATCCACGAAGGAGCACCGTGCCAACTCCCTGATCGGTCACTAGACCGATCCAGGGGCTCTAACCTAGCCCTCCAAGCTAGGATTTCATCCACCTTAGCCCTCCAAGATAAGGATTTTTCACCTAACCCTCCAAGTCATAATTTCAGCCCTGCATTATCCTATTTTTGTGCAGTTTCTAAATTGATAAGTGTTCCTTTGCTGCATATCTGTTTCATAACCTCTGAATTGCGTATCAACTGGATCCTACTCAAGCTGATTGATATCAGCTAGTGCTTTGTAGATTTGTCTCTGAAATTCATGATTCCCTCTCGACATATTAGATTTTATTGCTTACAAGTATGTATCAAGTAAGATTTCAGTCTGGGTTGTTGTAGCTTGCTTGCGTTCAGCTGGTTTTGAGTTCGATTCCTAATGTTAACCACACCTTTTAGTGTACTCTTGGTGCTTGAAATCAGTTGTCTTTGCATTCAGTTTGTTTCTGAACTATATTCCTTCTTTTCGGCAAATCAGCTTGAATTTCTGCACCTTGGTATCAAGTGAAGCTTCGGCACCACCTTTGTGTTAATTGTTCATAGATTGCATATTGCATTTGGTTTATTTGGAGTAGTAATTCCTGAAGCAGTTCTTTAAATCAGTATCAATCAGAATCCGGTTCGATTTGATAACAGATTTGATTTCCAAATTGGACAAGGTTGCATTAGTTGGATAAATTGTTCATTGGTTGAGTCCCTTAATTGCCATTGTCGAGTTAAGTTCCAGAGTTAAAATTCTTTTCTTTTCATTTCAGTTTCAATTCCGATTGCAACCCAAAACCCAAATTTTATTTGAAACCCAAAATTCACACACGACACATAAACTCAAGCACGAATCAAACAACCTTAACTAGCCCTAGGAAAAATACGACCTGTGACCCCTTTACTACGTTTTCATTCTTTGATTGCAAAAAAGGGTTTCCAGCTTTACAAATATTCTAAATTTGAGACCCACTTTCGTGACACCTAATTCTGAGAGCATCAGTGGGTGATCCCTTGATCGTCGACAGATCAAGCCCCAGGAAATTCGTATAGAATAGAACCTCATTCTCGATGGAGTAACCTCTCCACAGCGTTTCAATCAGAATGAAGAAATTAAGCACAGAGAAACACGAGAAGGCTTACAGAGCACTGATAAGTATCATTTTATTGATCATTCCAGATGCTAAAATCCATGTTTGACCCATATTTTACTTGTTTAATGGTGGATTTACCTTAGGTTCTAGGATTTACATTCATTTTGGACCTAATTGCAAATTTTGATATATTTGAATTGTTTTGTCACTAAATTGTTGATCTACTTTTGTAGGCTTGGAAGGATCATGGACCTAGGTCATGTTGGGTTAATGTTGAGTCAAAAGTGGACTGGATCAAGTGATCAAGCGTCGACTAATATGGACCGTCCAATTCAAAAATGGCTAGATCTAAGCCATCTGGGAACTTCTGCTCAATCCGAGCTGGGGTTAAGGTTAATCAAGTACTTGGATCAAGATCTGAAAGTTTCATCCAAATCAGAGATCATCTGGCCGTCAGATCAAGTTCAGGAGGATCTAGACCGTCGATTCAAAGATCAAGGTGATCTGAACCATCCGTTGCAAATTTGGAAGATCCGAGCCACTGAGAGATAGATCCTGACCCTTGATCAAGATCTGGAAAGTTTGATATAAATCAGACAAGGATCAGCATTGGATGGAATTGAAATGATCTGAGTCGTCCACTGCTTAACTACTTAAACGGCACTCTGCTCCCGATCACAGTGTCGCGTCTTCGCCAGTTCGTAGCTCAGTTCCTCGTTTCTTCACTTGTTCTTCATTTCTTCGACGATTTTTCCATCTGAAGGAGTGGCCATCTCGATCACAACCTTGGAACACGATCTGGATCATTGGGAGAAGGTTTCCGTTGAGATTCTTGCTCGGATTTGCACCGGAACAGAGTGGATTGAGGGTTTCGTCCATTTCTGTGATCTGATCGATTCAATCGCGATCACGTGCCATTTTCTTCCATTGGAGCTTACTGGAGGGTCCTCTGGTATTCTTTGATCATCACCAAATCATTTCCACACCTCGGAATCGCGAGATCGAGTAGATCGGATTGGTTTTCTCCAGCCGAGCGCAGTCTGTGAGCAGAGTCGAGATTGAAGCTGTTTTCCTATTGATTTGCTGAGCTGAAGGGGTTCTTGGCGTGCTCTTGTGTGACGGCAAGGAGGTCTTGAGACAAGGGAATGGTCGAGGCTTAGTTTTTATGGCATTTCTTGTTGCTTTAACTGTAATTTCAATTCTGCACTTCAATTCTTTTACTGTCTTTGTATCAGCTGTTTGGTTCTCCTTTCCGAATTGTTTCTGCATAATTAGGTTTTAATTCTTCAAGTTGAGTATCTTAGGAGTTTGTTTAGTGAACAAATCTTTTATAATTCAGTTTACTTCATAGTTTAATTGCTGCGTATCAATTTCATGTTTTCAGTTTAATTTGCGTATCATTGTCAATTCTGCCTGTTTACTTGTAGTTTCTGAATTTGTGTCAAGTATACATTAGTGTTTCTTAATCCTACCTGAACATTAGATAAGTGCTCTTGAATTTGGATTGTTCTATTTTGTTTCTGCCATTGGTTTGATTCTGAATTCCCTCACTAAGCTGTGCCATTTCTGTTGGTTAATTCATTTCTGCATATCATCAGTTTTCATTTCTGAAGTTGTATCAGTGAAACTCTGCATTCGAATTCTATAGCATTTGATTTCAGTTGATTTGCTGGACTTCTCATCCAATGTGTTGTAGCATTCAATTTCTGAAAGTCTGAACTTCATTACTGCATTCCTGCGCATTATTTCAGCAATCCAGTTTTGTGTCTGAATTCATTAGCTGTCGAGTTCTAAATTTCTTCACTTATCCTGCATAACACTTAATTAGTATCCTTGTAGCGGCCCCGCCTCTATGGTCCCCGCAGGCAACCCTCTAGGCCGGCGACCTTACGGTCTTCCCACCCCTGGCAGTGGGTTTTTGCCTTCCCCAGGATTCGAACCCTTGACCTCCAGGACAAGTACAATAGTTCCTGAATCCTGGTACCAATTGGTCGCCGGCCTAGAGGGTTGCCTGCGGGGACCATAGAGGCGGGGCCGCTACATAAAAAAAGGCGCCTTTTTATGTAGCGGCCCCGCCTCTATGGTCCCCGCAGGCAACCCTCTAGGCCGGCGACCCTACGGTCTTCCCACCCCTTGCAGTGGGTTTTTGCCTTCCTCAGGATTCAAACTCTAGACCTCCAGGCTAAGTACTAAAGTTCCAGAATCCTGGTACCAATTGAGCTATAGCTCAATTGGTACCAGGATTCAGGAACTATTGTACTTGTCCTGGAGGTCAAGGGTTCGAATCCTGGGGAAGGCAAAAACTCACTGCCAGGGGTGGGAAGACCGTAGGGTCGCCGGCCTAGAGGGTTGCCTACGGGGACCATAGAGGCGGGGCCGCTACATAAAAAAAGGCGCCTTTTTATGTAGCAGCCCCGCCTCTATGGTCCCTGCAGGCAACCCTCTAGGCCGGCGACCCTACGGTCTTCCCACCCCTGGCAGTGGATTTTTGCCTTTCCCAAGATTCGAACTCTAGACCTCCAGGTCAAGTACTAAAGTTCCAGAATCCTGGTATCAATTGAGCTGTAGCTCAATTGGTACCAGGATTCAGGAACTTTAGTACTTAGCCTGGAGGTCTAGAGTTCGAATCCTGGGAAAGGCAAAAACCCACTGCCAGGGGTGGGAAGACCGTAGGGTCGCCGGCCTAGAGGGTTGCCTGCAGGGACCATAGAGGCGGGGCCGCTACAATCCTTCTCTTTTCAATATGAATTGATCAGTCCATTCTAAAATGCTAGTTTATAGTTTAAGCACTTAGTTCAGCTATTGACACTTGAGTCTTCTTTTCTTTGTATCAAGTTCATTGTAATTTCTACACGTTGTATCAAAAACAGTTTTGGCACTGCTTGGTGTCAAGTTGAGAGTAATTTTTAGTGTGTTTTGGAGTTTGAAATCAGTTAGTATTGCACTTGGTTGTTCCGGAATCTTCTTATCATGTATGCATCAGTTTCCTTCTAAATGTTGTAGCTAGCTTTCATTTGCTTGTTTCGAGTTGTATTCCGAAGGTAAGTCATTGTACTAGTTCAATTGAAAATTCAGCCACTGTTTTATTCCTTTGTTTAGCATTTAGTTGCATTTGAATTCAGATTTACGCTTCCAAATTCGGTTGAGTTGCTTTGGTTAATTAGGTTTTCCATTGGTTGAGTTGTTGATTACCATCACTTGTTTAGCTTATTAGCTAAGTTCTTTTATTTTCATTGTGTTTGATTTTCGATTGCAACCAAAACCCAAATATTATTTGAAACCCAAAAATATCACGACACATAAACCCGAGCTTGAATAAAACAACCTTAACTAGCCCTAGGAAAAATACGGCCTGTGGCCCCTTTACTACATTTTCATTCTTTGATAGTAAAAAGGGTTTCCAGCTTTACAAATATTCTAAATTTGAGACCCACATTCGTGACACTTAGTTCGGGTCCATCAAGCACTTAGAACAAAAGGAACACAAGAGAACTCTCCACTGAGCTCCACTCAGCACAGATCTCACGCAAGAACTCCTAGCTCTCCGTGTCTTGCTGATGGACTCGCCAAGCTCTCTGCCTCTTCCAAATGCTCACGTTGCAGTCTCCAAAAAAATGCTCAAGTCTTGCTCAAGTGTATCTGATCAATGAAGGTTGTCGCTTGAGGAGCTCCTGAGTTGTGGCCAAAAACAGAGATCCCTTCTCCTCTTCACCATCCAGCTCTTAACCTGCTTCTTGCCAGGTTACCAGACGCTCCTCTCTACAGCCTGCCAGCTTCTCATCTGCAACAGCCCAACTAACCCTGACCTCCTCTGGACTCACTGAACCCTCTCCAGTCGAGCCCCAGGTCATCAGCTTCTCAGCCGTTGCAGCTCGCGCCAGAAGATGTTGTTTCCTGCAACAGTAAAACAACCAAACTGTCGTAGTGAAAGACTCGGTTGACCCTCCTTGATTAATCCCTGAGTTACCTACACACTTAGCAGATGTTTAGCACAGCAAATCAACAGAGAATCAATAAGCAGACGATCAGAGCAGATATCAGTAGTGTATTAGTAGAAATCAGAACGCGATCAGAACTTCTGACAGTGCATTTTGAATTAAAGTTCAGCTTCTGATCGGTCACCGGACCGATCAGAGTGAACCCTGATCGATCACCAGACCGATCAGGTCAGGCTCAGACCAATCAAGCTCCAACCTGATCAGTCCACAGTGAGAAACCAAGAATCGCGGGATTCTTGTGATCGATCACCCTGACCGATCACAATCATAGATGGTGGATCGGTCACCGGACCGATCCACGGCAGTGCTAGGATTCCCAGCCTTCACAGGCTAAACTCACTGATAGGTCACTCGACCGATCAGGTTGTGCCCTGATCGGTCTGGTGACCGATCAGGTCACTCCCTGACTGATCAGGCTCCAGCCTGATCGGTCATAGTGAGGAACTCGCGATAATGGAACGGTCAGCCTGACCGATCATGGTACCTCTCTGATCGTTCACCAGAACGATCTGAAGCAACATAGAAGCCTATCCAAAGCTTCTGTTCTCTCCTTGATCTGTCCCTAGACTGATCAGCCTTCTCTGGATCGGTCACCAGACCGATCCACAACAGGAGTTCGTACCAATCTCCCTGATCGGTCACCAGACCGATCCAGAGGCTTCCAATTCAACCCAAAGTCAAGAGAACGGGCTCCCAGCCTTCTCTGACTCGTGCTCAGTCCCCCGGACCAAGACTCCGTGCCCAGCTTCACTCACCGGGACTTCATTCAACCTAGCTTCCCAAGCTAAGACCTGGCTTCACTCACCAGGATTTCAACCTAACTTCCCAAGCTAAGACCTGACTTCACTCACCAGGATTTCATCCAACCTAGCTTCCCAAGTTAGGACCTGGCTTCACTCACCAGGATTTCAACCTAGCTTCCCAAGCTAGGACCTGGCTTCACTCACCAGGATTTCATCCAACCTAGCTTCCTAAGCTAGGACCTGGCTTCACTCACCAGGATTCCATCTAACCTAGCTTCCCAAGCTAGGACCTGGCTTCCTAAGCCAGGGTTTCATCCAACCTAGCTTCCCAAGCTAGGACCTGGCTTCCCAAGCCAGGATTTCAGTCAACCTAGCTTCCCAAGCTAGAACCTGGCTTCCCAAGCCAGGGTTTCATCTAGTCCCACTAGGTGTGCCTAGTCCCACTAGGTATTTTCCCATGCCAGCGTACGATCTCTCAGATCCACCTGGACTTAATCCAAATTCATCCAACCAAACTTAAATCGTTGTCAACACCAAAACAACAATCGGGCCAGACTGCATTAACAAATCTATCCTCCGGATAGCTAAGAAGTGAGTAGATTTGGTTAGTCGGTCCACGACTACCCAAATCGCATCATGACCTCTCCTAGTCCTCAGCAAACCGACAACGAAATCCATGGCGATATGCTCCCACTTCCACTCGGGAATGAGGATCCTCTGGAGGAGTCCAGCAGGTCTCTGGTGCCCTGCCTTAACCTGCTGACAAACGAGACATTTGGCAACAAAATCCGCGATGTCCCTCCTCATGTCATTCCACCAATAGGAAACGTCTTCAATCACGATACATACGAGTGCTACCAGGATCGGTGAGCCTCCTGCAGCAACTCCTCTAAGACAGGGGTGCGTCTCTGGTACACACAACCTCCCTCGGAAGTACAGAATATCCTCCTCATCTGGTGAAAAATCCGACTGCTCTTCCGAAGTCGCCTGACTACCCAGAAACTGAATGTGCTGGTCACTGGCCTGAGCATCTCTGATCCTCATCCGAATCTCTGACTGAGCCATCAAAGTCATTAGCAATCCTCTTTGTGTCCGAGACTCCTATAACCCCAGCTCAGAGAAACTTCGAATCAAATCCATGACCATCACTCTGTGGCATGCTAAAACATCTCTGGACTTCCGACTAAGTGCGTCGGCGACTACATTAGCTTTCCCAGGATGGTAGCTAATGGTACAGTCGTAATCCTTTAGAAACTCTATCCACCTCCTCTGTCGAAGATTTAGCTCTCGCTGAGTGAATAGATACTGAATGCTCCTGTGGTCAATGAAGATCTCGAAGGTGATCCCATAAAAATGATGCCTCCAGATCTTCAACGCAAAAATGATAGCGACCAACTCTAAATCGTGAACAAGGCAATTCCTCTCATGTTCCTTCAGCTGACGAGAAGCATAAGCAACCACCCATCCATGCTACATGAGTAATGCGCTAAATCCCAGGAGAGATGCATCAGTATACAGAGTGAAACCATCCTCTCCAGAAGACAGTACTAGAACTGGCGTAGATACAAGCCTCCGCTTCAACTCCTGAAAGCTGGTCTCGCAGACTTCAGTCCATAAAAACTTCACGCCTTTCCTGGTCAGGCGTGTAAGTGGTGATGACATGCTGGAGAACTCTCAACCAAGCATCAATAATAGCCCACCAAACCCAGGAAACTGCGCTAATTGGGTTAGTCAATCAACGATCACCCAATTCACTTCAAACCCTCCCCGAGTCCTAAGTACGACAAGATCCTTAATACATGTTCCCATTTCCAACCATAAATCGGGATTGTCTAATATAACCCAGTGGGTCCCTAAGGTTCAACTTTCATCTACTGACCTACCAGAATATCTAACCACAACATCTGCAATATCTTTCCCAATATCAATCCATCAACAGGAACGCCTCAAGTCTCTGTATCTACAGTATTACCTGCAAAACACACAAACCAAGAACGATGAGCCTCACTTGCCTCTTAAGTGAGACAATTAAGGAGGCTCCTCTGTAAATAAGTCAGAAAATTTTCAAACCATAGAAAACGCTAGAACACTCCTTCGGACATGCGTTCGAAAATTCTCGAACTACGGAAACGTTCAAGAGCTAAGGCTACCACTGCCATCAGTACGACCCAGTGACAATAGAAACCCTAATGTCCACGTGCTAGAACCTCTAGCCCTGAGACGAGGAGATAACTGCAACTTTGTCGGCTCTGATGCCAATGAACCACCACATGGACAGGTTTGGAGGTCAACTCGTAACCACTCTCACTTGACAACCAACGATCTACCCCTCGGAGACGGTCCTCTATAACATACACCAGTTACAGTCAAATTTCACCGGTGTCACGTTGCTAACACCCATTCCACCGCATCCCAGCGAATCCTGCTTCTCAATGTGCTATCGAGAATATCTAACACGTACGACTTGTCTATGAGTCATGAAATCTCATAGACTAGAATAGCGTAAGACGACTCGACTAACCGTCTTCTCGTAACCTAATATACTCCAACTCCGCCCCAAACAAAAGTAGAGACACACTGTCTCTTAGGAGTATCCCAAAATAGTCGGGAAATAATTATTTATTTCCCGAATATCATCCTTAGTATTTATCACCCTAAAGGTGACTCGGTCTCGTAAGTGATTCGCATCAGTGCAAATCAGGAATCCAAAGGTATCTTCTTGGTTATCCAACCAAGTACGAGCGGTAATCTCGTAAGTGCCAAGCAATTAGCCCGACACTCCTCCGGATCTGTACAAGTCACATCTGACTATACCTTTCTAGGTTAAATAACCAAGCGTAATGAATCTGAGATCAAAATGTTAGATCGTGACCGTCAAGCTAGAGGGGGTGAATAGCTTCTTTCGTTTTCTTCTACCCATAGCGTTAGCAAGCGCAAGCGGAATATACTAAATAAAAATAAAAACTAACGAATAAGAGCGACACACTGATGTACATGGTTCGGAGATGATGCTCCTACTCCACGGCAGTCCGTAAGGTGGACGATCCCTAATCCGTCGGTGGATGATTCCCTGGAGCACCTTGGGCTAGATCTCGTAGCTCCTTGTGGGTGGAGAAATCTCACTACAACTTCCGGATACAACCTGAGCAACAAAGGCTACTAACCAGCTTTATCCAAGCAAGTTTCACCGAGGAAGAACACCCCTAAACGGGCTCCCTTAAATAGAACTTGAGCTAAAATGTGACTGGCCTCTCAGGAATTCGAAATTCAAGTCTGACCATTTGAATTCTGGCCACACCAGTCGACTGGTCCTTCCCTAAGCCTAGGGTTACCCTTCCAGAGTACATTTCTCTCCGCACTCGAACCCTCCTGGCGTAGTTCCTGAGTACAATCACTCAACACTCAGACTCTCACGACCTGGTTGACTCTTCAACCAGCAGTCTCGATCTGTTACCTTCACGCCCTCTTCATCTTCGGCTCCCTTCCCTCAGATGCGCACGCAAGCCCTCGGCTTGCCTCCATGCCATCCTTCACGCATGGCTCGAAGTCTGCGTCCCTCGGCTCATCGTCTCTGCTTCAACAACCTCGATCTGTCGCCTTCAAGCCCTCTTCGACTTTGGCCCTCGTCCCTCGGATACGCACACAAGCCCGCGGCTTGCCTCCATGTCATCCTTCACGTACACCTCGAAGTCCGCTTCCCTCGGCTCATCGTACCTACTTTGTCCATGGTCCCTCGGATACGCACACAAGCCCACAGCTTGCCTCCATGCCACCCTTCACCTGAAGACATCCAACCAAGTCTATGTGTACCTTCAAACCTACACACTCACATACACATATTAGAACATAATAAACCCCTAACTTAACCATATTGATACACACATCAAAACCCATGATCCCCCAGATCATACTTGGGTCGATCGCCCCAACATAAAAGTCCCACGAAAATAGGATATCTCTATCCTCTATCAACTAAGATGATAAACAACCAATATCATCTTTGCTGCATCACAACAGGTCATATCCTCCAGACATGTCATCTAGGATATTTATCCATAACTGAGGCTCCATGAGCTAATGGGAGTTGATCTCATACCGGGTAAAGTCAACTAAGTCATACAACCATAAATAGGTTGTCGTCTGATTCGACCCCAAGTCCCCGACTCATCAGTCGGCACTATAGGACAATCAACATTCTCCGCTATACAATTGAAACCACCATGTCTAACACTACACTAGACAGTAGATACAAAGGAGATAGATGAGACACGTCATATACCTCGTGTCGCCTGAAGAAGTCCCGTCGCCGCCATGTCCCAATCGCGTCCATCGAGAAAACTATTCTGACGTAAAATCCAAACACACCCACAAGACCACAAGGTATCTCGAGAACCTCGCTCTAATACCAAATAAATTGTCACGCCTCGAGGAACTTGTCGTAAGGCGAAGAGATAAAATAAAGCGCTAGCGCGGAGCTAGGATTGCCGAGCCTGTCATAAGGCAGTAAGATAGATGAACCACTAGCCCGGTGCTAGGATCGCCGAGCCTGTTGTAAGGCGAAGAAATAAATTAAAGTGCTAGCGCAGAGCTAGGATCGCCAAGCCTGTCGTAAGGCAGTGAGATAGATGAAACGCTAGCGCGGAGCTAGGTTCATTGAGTCTGTTGTAAGGGAGTAAGATAAATGAAGCACTAGCGCGGAGCTAGTATCACCAAGCCTGTCGTAAGGCAGTGAGATAAATGAAGCGCTAGTGCGGAGCTAGGTTCTCCGAGCCTGTCATAAGACGAAGAGATAAAATAAAGCGCTAGCGTGGAGCTAGGATCGCCGAGCTTGTCGTAAGCCAGTGAGATAAATGAAGTGCTAGCGTGGAACTAGGTTCGTCGAGCCTGTCGTAAGGCGAAGAGATAAAATAATGCGCTAGCGCGGAGCTAGGATCGTCAAGCATGTTGTAAGGCAGTGAGATAGATGAAGCGTTAACACGGAGCTAGGTTCGCCGAGCCTGTCGTAAGGCGAAGAGATAAAATAAAGTGCTAGCGCGAAGCTAGGATCACCGAGCCTGTCGTAAGGCAGTGAGATAAATAAAACGCTAGCGCGGAGCTAGGTTTGTCGAGTCTGCCGTAAGGCGAAAAGATAAAATAAAGCGCTAGCGCGGAGCTAGGATCGCCAAGCCTGTCGTAAGGCAGTGAGATAAATGAAGCGCTAGCGCGGAGCTAGGTTCGCCGAGCCTGTCGTAAGGCGAAGAGATAAAATTAAGCGCTAACGCGGAGCTAGGATCGCCAAGCCTGTCGTAAGGCAGTGAGATAGATTAATCGCTAGCGCGGGCACTACAAAAAATTCCAGCCTTACCGACGGAATTTACCGACGGAATTCCGTCAGTACAAAGCATTACCGACGGAAAATATTTTGAGGGAAAATTATTCGTCGGGGGCAATATTTCCGATGGAATTATGGGTCCGTCGGCAATAGGAAGTACCGACGGAATTTTTCGTCGGTCAATACCGACGGAAAACCGACGGAAATACAATCCCGTCGGAAAATACAAAGCGGGGTGAACGAAGATTACCGACAGAAACAGTGTTTCCGTCGGGAATCTCCGACGGAAACACTGTTTTCCGTCGGGATTCTCAACAGTGTTTTCATCGGGAATCTCCGATGGAAACACTGTTTTCCGTCGGGATTCTCCGACGGAAACACTGTTTTCCGTCGAGATTCTCGACGGAAAATAATATTTTCGTCGGAGATTCCCGACGGAAAATAGTATTTCCGTCGGCAATCTATCGTAAGCCCAGTTCGATATATTTCCGACGGATCCTTATTCCCGTCGGTAGTCCGTCGGAACGTAATAAAAAAAATGTGATTAATGGTAGAAAAATATTTTGATTGGCATAAATCCATATGACAAAATAACATAATTTACACAATAAATAATCATTGACAAAAAACAGCCCAATTGAGTCATTCGCCAGCGGGCCCAATTGGGCCAGCCGGCCATATTGGGCCAGCCAGCCAGCCCATTTGAGCCTGCTAGTCGGCCCAAATGGGCCGCTGGCCTTCCGACGAGCCCAATTGGACCTGCCAGGGCTGGCCGGCAGCCCAAATGGCCTGCCGGAGTGCCAATTGGCACGCCGGCAAGCCAGGGGTCGGCCAAGGATGGACGCCGGCGTGCCCCCAGGCAGCAGGGGCACGCCGGCAAGCCAGGGGAGGCTGCCGACGTGCCCCCAGGCCACAGGGGCACGCCGGCGTGGCCCCAGGGGTGGCGCCGGGGCCCCGGGGCCGCCGGCGTGCCCCCAAGGCTGCAGGGGCACGCCGGCAAGTCAGGGGAGACTGCCGACGTGCCCCCGGGCCGCAGGGGCACGCCGGCATGGCCCCAGGGGCGGCGCCGGGGCCCTAGGGCCGCCGGCGTGGCCCCAGGGGCGGCGCCGGGGCCCTAGGGCCGCCTGCGTGCCCCCAGGTCCGCAGGGGCACGCCAGCGTGGCCCCAGGGCTGCCGCCGTGCCACCTGGGCCACGTCCGTGGCCCCAGGACCGGCGCCGAGCCCCCTGGGCCGCCGCCGAGGCTGTGAACGCCGGCAACGCGCTAGGGGCACCCGCAACCCCTTAGGGGCGTGGCGACGAGAAAGGCGCCGACAGTGGCGAGCGAGGAAAACGTGCGATTGAGGGAGAAAGGCTTACCGACGAGACGAGGAGAGCGAGTGGCGGCGACAGTCCCGAGCGATCGAGGAAGAGACGCGCGTGAGGGGAAAATTAGGGCGCAGACGCCATAATTTTATCAAGTCCCGCCGACGGAATTGTCTTCCGTCGGTAATATTATTCGCGCCAAAGTTTTTAGCCCCTTTCGTTTGGTGCCGAAAACCCATTTCCGACGGAACGGGACGGAACCATTTCCGACGGAACGGGTCGTTCCGTCGGGATTTTCCGACGGAACGGGACGTTCCATCGGGATTTTCCGACGGAACGGGACGTTCCGTCGGGATTTTCCGACGGAACCGGTCTTCCGTCGGAATTTTCAGACGGAAGACCTATTCCGTCGGGTTTTTCCGACGGAACGGGACGTTCCATAGGGATTTTCCGACGGAACCGGTCTTCCGTCGGAATTTTCCAACGGAACCGGTCTTCCGTCGGAATTTTCCGACGGAAGACCTATTCCGTCGGACATACAAAAATTTTTTCGCGAAAATAATTTTTCCGACGGAGAGGGTTGTTCCGTCGACAATAATTTTAAGACAATGCTAAAAAATTTCCGCTAAAAAGGTCATGTCCGACTGAATAGCAGTTCCGTCGGAAATTTCCGACGGAACAGTAATTCCGTCAGAAATTTCCGACGGAATAGCTATTCCGTCGAAAATTGCCGACGAAACTGCTATTCCGTCGGAACCTCTTTATTCCGGCCGTACGGGATATTTAATTTACCGACGGGAAACAATGAATTTTACCAACGAAAAATTTATTCCGTCAGTAAATTCCGACGGAATACAAATTCTGTCAGAAAAACACCGACGGAAAATAATTCCGTATATTTTCCGTCGGTAATTCCGTCGGTAATCCTGAGTTTTCTTGTAGTGGGAGCTAGGTTCGCCGAGCCTGTCGTAAGGCGAAAAGATAAAATAAAGCGCTAGCGTGGAGCTCGGATCGCCAAGTCTGTCGTAAAGCAGTGAGATAAATGAAGCGCTAGCGCGGAGCTAGGTTCGCTGAGCCTGTCGTAAGGCGAAGAGATAAAATAAAGCTCTAACGCGGAGCTAGGATCGCCGAGCCTGTCGTAAGGCAGTGAGATAAATGAAGCGCTAGCGCGGAGCTAGGTTTGCCGAGCCTGTCGTAAGGCGAAAAGATAAAATAAAGCGCTAGCGCGGAGCTAGGATCGCCGAGCCTGTCGTAAGGCAGTGAGATAGATGAAGCGCTAGCGCGGAGCTAAATTCGCCGAGCCTGTCGTAAGGCAGTGAGATAGATGAAGCGCTAGTGCGGAGCTAGGTTCGCTAGCCTGTCGTAAGACGAAGAGATAAAATAAAGCGCTAGCGCGGAACTAGGATGCTCGATTTGGTGTTGCTCGAGCGCTCCTTTGATGGCGTTTGCGACAAGTGATCTAATTCCTCTTTCGTCAGGACGATGGATTGTCCCACCGGCTCTGCCATCGGTGCTCCTTCTGGTGCTTTACTGGTTTCCCACAGACGACGCTAAACTTGTTCCGGAAGGAATCAACGTCGACAGCCAGTCACCAGGGTTCAGCCCACGCAGATGCTGACGTTAGGGGAGGAACTCCGCACCCTGCGAGATCAACACGAGTGTTAGGGGAATAAGCGGGAGGTTGTTCGGCGGAGCCCACTCCGACGCTCATGTCGGTGCCTCAATGGAGAGAAATAGTATAAGGCAGAAAGATGTACCAGGGTTCAGCCCACGCAGATGCTGACGTTAGGGGAGGAACTCCGTGCTCTGCGAGATCTACACGAGCGTTAGGAGAACACGCCGGAGGTTGTCCGGCGGAGCCCACTACGACGCTCAAGTCGGTGCCTCAATGGAGAGAAAAAGTATAAGGCAGAAAGATGTATGAGTAGCAGAGAATGCATAACTCCCCTACCCGAGTGGTTGAAGTACCTTTTATACCTAAGGTGGCAGTCACACGTGTCCCACGTTCTTCTCCATGTCCCCTTGATTGTCGGTTACCGGATAATCTTTGTAACGGTTCTTGCAGCCATTAAATCCGAGTCGTTGTGCTAATTAGGGCTTTAATGATCGTGTATTAAGGGTCATGATTATCCCGTGATAATTGACGATGATCATCCACAGATTCACAGAAAGGGAACGGTTGCTTGAGATCGAGTGCTCCTTGGGCTCCGCTACCCCGAGATGAGCTCGGGGTCTTTTGGCCCGGGGGGGGGGGGGGTCCCGAGCGTTTGCCTTCCCGAGGTGATCTCGGGGACCTGATATCTCGAGGTGATCTCAGGCATGTGTCCTCCTGGAACGATCTCAAAAGTATGTCTACCCGAGATGGTGTCGGGAATCCTCCTTCCGGCGAGGTCTCGGGAGTTGAGGAAAGAGAATCGTCCAAGCTCGGTAGATCTTGTCGCATAGCTTCTTCAGTCCACGTGTCAGTCACGGAGTGCTCGACCCCATCAGTATCGCTATTACTTGCATGCTGATCAAGTCATAACTCGAAAGAGCTTGTTAGATTGGATTTGAGTTCATCTCGAATTGATGAGAATCCGCATTGATCGAATCTTAGACTTATCATGCCACATCAGGTCCAAATAAAGTTGCTTTCTCAAAAGTTCTCTCCTCCCATTTATTCAACAAATGTCCCGCAGGCACCAACTTTAGTATGCTTTCTATATATAAAACTGCATTAAATCTTCACTCTAATCGAATTCACGTCTTTATTCAAAATGTCAGAAAGGAATGCAAAAACTGCTTATCGGTTTGAATGAAACATGAACACAGGAAATGTGGCAAGTTTGGCATACGATTACAAGGAGGACGCACTGTTTCTTCACTAGATTGTCAAATCAACTGTTAAATGGTCAGCTTGGACTGGACTGGTAGGCTCATTGTTTCTCCGTAACCAACCACCAATTTGTTGGTACTCGGGATTCAATTTTCTGATACTTGCCATCAATTGGGAAAATCATATGGAGGAGCAGTGAGGAACATTTATTGCAGAACTTGCTCTGTCAGTGTTCTTTGATGCAGCAGCCCAGGTTTGCTGTTTCTGATTCGGAAACTGTGTGTGATTTTGTACAAAATTAAACGGCCATCACTTGAACACACTCTCTCTCTCTTTTACGCATCACATATCTCGGGATACGATACAATGGAAGGACGATTAATTATCAACCTAAAAATTTATGATTCGGTCCCTAGTTACGACGTATTTTGTAATAAAATTTCTTCCAAATTGGGCACGAACCCTGAGACGCTGGACTTCTGAACCGTCCGTTGTAAGTGTTTTTTGATTTATCTTGACGGCCGATGAAAAACTTATGTGAGACTGAATTAATCGTCTGAAGTTCGATATTACCCAATTTCGTTAATAATTTTTTCTCTCAGACACATCACATGGTGTTCCTTGCAGTAAATGCCATTGCAATTCAATGGCCCGCCCCTGCAACACTTGCACTCTTTGCTCACTGAATAAATGGCTTAATATTTTTCGAGGATAAAAGGGGAAACAAAAAACAATGTTATGCTGTTCTATGCCAGCATTAATTGATGGATGCGCATATAAATGGGGATGAAATCTTTGATCTGGTGCAGTTGTGGCTACCGGGCCTACAAATTAATCACCCGGTCCGACCAGGTTGGGCCGGGCACGATCCCGAAAAAGGTGGCATAAATTCAGCCAACTAAACCAATTGAACTAAGATTAGTCCCTGGCTCAATCAATTAATGTGGCCATGGGAATCAGTTCTCTGCTGGTCCTACGAATCGCATATCTTGGATACGTGTATTAGTCGAGCTTGGTCCTTCATTTAGTGTGTCGAGTTGAATTTTAAGAATCATCAACTGCATTTTTTTTTAGTTTTATCAATTTTCTTTATAATATGTTTATTTTGAAAAAAAAATATATTTAAGTTAGTTCTTTCTAACTCAAAATATCTTATAAATTTATTCATAATGCAACAAAAAAAATGGCACCCTTACATGGCATGCCAACATTTTAGAATTTATGCAAAATTAATTAAGGTGCAACAAACGTCACAACGATTGCCTTAGATTTGCTAATAACTTGCAAAGTCAAGTCATAAAACCTTTGGCAGCTGGGTAAAAACTCAAATATTCCGGATGATCTTTTTAAAAGAAAATAGATCGAGAAACCCTTCTAATGTCCAAAATATATATAATTATCAAATCTCGTAAGCATAGTACTGGTACTGTCATTTAATATTTAATATAGGGCCGGCTGATCTCCCAACTGCTCCATCTGCACGTTTGTTGATGGCGACGGTTCATCTGACTCGAAAGCTAGCTTTCTATAAGGCTTTAGCAGTACGTAGGCACAGCATAGCTAGCAAGCAGGCTATCTCCGTCGCATTGAGTGCATGGTAACGGTGGGCAGCCAACCATAAGTAGGGACTGCCTTGTCCTCTCCTGCAGTACTGTCTGCGATATTCAGATTCATTCATACTCAGTGCACCATTTCCCGTGCTCATCAATGCCCACAATTACCCTCCACCACCTCCTCACTCTTAATGCTCCTCCTCTTCAGGATCATATCAATGGCCGCGCTCTGCATTTCTCTGTGTGATTATGGCCTCTTCCCCTGGCCCCCATCGCCCAGATGGCCAGATTCTTCTTTTTCTTCTTCTCTCTTTCATACCTCCTCCGTGGTGCCATTCAATTTCTCTCTTCGAGGAAGCTCTCCGAGGGGAGATGTATCACATCCCTGGCCTGCTTATTTCGAAATCACTCAGCAAGTGTTTCATTCATGCTGAGAGGTTGTTTGGTGCAGTAAATGAGGGAGTAAATTGCCCTGACAGACTGAAGAAGAACATATATAATATTTTAAGGCCGATGACGGCCGATGATCATTAGACGAGAGAACACACAAATGGTGCCATTTCTTTCATCTGTTGTTTCCTCTAGCTCATCCATTTCATTAAACATGGCACTGCATCTTTTTGCTGATCCCATTCAAGCCATCTGACACATGATCATTTACCGACGCTAGCTGCTCCTCTTCTCATGCGGCAGGTGCAAGAAGCAAACCCTCTCTTCCACTCGATTATTCAACAGTTTTTCTTTTTTGTTTTAATTTTGTAATCAATGCTGATCTTGCTTTTAGATCGTATAGTACTCATTACCTTAATAAATTCCTCTGAATAGGTAAGCTTTTTGTCGAGGCAAGAAAGCTTGAGTTGCATCATCCATGTTTCTGACATTAATTTTATATATATATATATATATATATATATTATATATATATATATATATATATATATATATATATATAATTTGATCTGCAACCATCGAATATACTGATTTAATCTCTTAGACAATGAAGTTTTTTTTTATTGCTCTAATCACGAGAGCATAAAATGTGATTACATTCATCTCTCAGACTCTCTTACACTAATGACCCATAGCATATGGAAGGAAAGTAAATCACAAAATTGTGACCTACCAAGCGGCCACCTAGATGAGGGGGTCGCTTACACGAGGCAGCTTCACTATTGCTGGGGTGATTCAAATCCGAGATCCATTGAAGCAACTCTTCATTCGAGTACGTACCAACTCTATTGTCCCTGAGGGTTGAATTGCTCGGATAATTGGAGTAAAAAGAGATGTCGTTCACCCAAAGTAGCTCAGTATTTTCTTTCCCGCAATAAGATACAAGTAGGTGAATAAGAGATATTTTTTCTAGTATCGTGACTCTTTGTACGTGGGAGGTTAGACATCCGACGAGACAATTACATTAGTTGCAAATTGATCCCAAGATCTATTGGATCAACCGCCTATTTAGGTACCAACTTCGACAACCCGTGGGGGACTGAATTGCTCTAATCATTAGAGAAAAAAAGATGATGTCGCTCATCCCAAATGGTCTACTATCGCTAGTCCTATAGCAAAATACAGATAGGTAAATTATGAGGGGGCAATTTGTCTTAGCAGAATGACCTTTTGTATGGGGGAAGTCAGAACCCAACGAGGCATTTTACATCCATTAAAAATTGATCTCAAGACTTATAAGAAAAAATACCTATGCATGTATCAACTGGGCCGTGGAGATTGGATTGCTCTGATCATTGTAGCACAAAGGTGATATCATCCACCCCAAGCGGTTCAGTATCATCGATCTCATGGCAAAATATAGACAAGTCTATCACGAGGGGTTTTTTGCTATAGCATAACGGTCTTTTGCATGAGGAGATCATATACTCAATGAAATATTTTGCACCCGTTAATAATTGACCTCAAAATCTATTAGGATAAATATCCATGCAGATATCAACTATTTCAATCCGTGGAAATTGGATTGCTCTGATCATTTTTTATTAAAGATGAAATTCGTCACTATGGTAGTCTCCTAGTGACTATTCCAAATCATTGAAAGGGAGTAAATAAGAAAATCGAAGCTAACTTGATTGCTCTGATCATTCGGCAAAAAATGGAAATCGGTAGCTAGGGTTCTCCATGATTATTTCATATCATTAAAAATGAGTAAATCTAATCCGAAAATTATAGATCCTACACGGCCAATTTAACAATGTTATCCCGTAGTTATCATCAGACTCTGATCATTCTGCATGATCCAAGTGTGGATAATTAATAAATTTGCATGGGCAAATAAATACGCGCGAAACAGGATGCAGTTTTGTTTGTATGGAATTACACGCCCTGATATGCACTGTGTCCTGTCACTGAATATTTTTATTTAAAAAAATTGGAGAAATTTGCATTGCATTTATATAATATTCTTAACTCACAAGATGGTGAAGTCGAGGGGAGAATGCATGAAGGGGATTGAATGCACAGCCCAACAAGTGAATTAAGAAGCCTGGTGATGTAGTTAAATGAGACACGGCTCCTTCTCTCCTCTCTCTCTCTCTCTCTCTCCTCGATGCTTTGCCGTCTGTCCCCACGGGCTGGATCAGCTGATTAAGACATTCGCATTTGAAATGGAGGTCATGGATTCGAGGGTCGACAGTATGAACGAGGGGTGAAACCTCGGCTGCTGTTTAAAAAAATCCCTCGCGCCTGGGTGTCTTAGCCTGCCCAGTATTCACCGTGATTTATCCCCTCTAGACATTTATGAGGCAGAGATAAAAGAGCCGCTGGTTGACGGTTTCAACATTTTTGAAATCGATGCTTTGCCGTCTCCGATCTTCTCATTTAATTAGCATCCAGAAACTAAAGCATCTCTGTACGGCTTTTTGGAGGCGTCCAATTTAAAGCGCAGGCAGAGCATGCATGTTCTTAAATTCGAAGCCACGATGCCATGCACGATATATACTGATTCATGACCGTATATCCCCCAACGGTGCCATTTTTTTTTTTATATCTGCTTTCTGATATATAGGAATACAAACATCATCTTTCACCTCTTCTTATACTGTTATACAGTCTCTTTCCTGGAGCCTGCCATTGCAATTGCCTATTGAGGCCGCACCTACCTTCAGCAATTCAACAGAGGCTTTCCCTCACTGACTCCTGGTTTGGAATATTTATTGTAGAACGATCCATTAGGGTTTTAATTGTTTTCCCTGAAAGTGGCTGTTGAAGCTTGATTCTGGGCTATGGGAGAAGCCCTGTCTGATATTTTCGAGCAAACTGATATGATAGGCGGCACCTTGCCGGAGGACTTATTTAGCATCCTCGAGACGTTTGAGGACACCGTCAGCAGTGCTAAAGAGAGAGTTTCCATTGAAGGGAGCAACTTTATCCCTAAAGTAGCTCTGGTTTCTCCTCGAGTTGGCTCAAACTCCTCCAGGCCTTTCGAGTCCGACGAGGGGCAAGCTCCCAAGAAACGCAAGTTGGATTCCCCACGGGCTCCGGCAGACTTCGGCAGCCAAGACGGACAGCAGAAGACGACGCACATCACTGTGGAGCGCAACCGGAGGAAGCAAATGAACGAGCACCTCTCGGTGTTGCGCTCCCTGATGCCTTGCTTCTATGCAAAGAGAGTACGATGATGATGATGATGATCAGCTACTGAATTTTGTTTCTCCTCTCTCTCTATTAAATTAAATCTCTTTCCTTTAGTTCATTTTCTATTTCGTGTACACGATGATGTTGTCAGGGAGATCAAGCATCCATCATCGGAGGAGTCGTGGACTACATCAAGGAGCTTCAACAAGTGTTACAGTCTCTGGAGACCAAGAAGCAAAGAAAGGCCTTCAGTGAGGTGCTAAGTCCAAGACCGGTCTGTTCCAGCCCCAGGCCACCGCCACTGAGCCCTAGAATGGCTCTCCCAATAAGTCCAAGAACTCCCCAGCCGGGAAGCCCTTACATGCCAAGGATTCAGCCACAGCAGCAGCAGCACGCCTATCTCTCCCCTACGGTACTGCATGCAGCAGAGTCATCTCCTTCGTTTAATAGCGCCACCACCACCGCGACAAACGCCGAGATCATGGCCGCAGCCAACTCGCAGTCGCCGGTGGCAAAGGTGGAGGTGAAGTTCTCGGGGCCGAATGTGATCCTGAAGACGATCTCGCATCGCATCCCCGGGCAAGCTTTCAAGATAATCACGGCACTGGAGGGCCTCGCTATGGAGATACTCCATGTGAGCATCAGCACCAATGTTAACGACGACATCATGCTCAACTCGTTCACCATTAAGGTACGTAATTGATCAAAACCAAATCTTGATGGATAAGGATATATAGATGATCAACTTAATTAATTCAACTCTTATACATCGCACAGATCGGAATTGAATGCGAGCTGAGTGCCGAAGAGCTAGCGCAAGAAATCCAGCAAACGTTCTTGTAACAGCTAGAGTTGTCTCTCTAAATTTCTCCTATGTATCTGAAGATGAAGCAAAGAGAATGGGGGAGGCACCAACAATCAAGTCCAACTCTAATTATTAATTAATTAGCCAAGAAGTTAATGATGACCAATTAGTACTGTTGTTATTTCTTCATGTAATCCGTTGACTTAGTTCTCATGTTCAAGCTTATGTTTTAAGAATGATTGATTAACGTTGGATGTTTCTGATGAGGTAGAATCCAGAAGAACAAGAGAAAAGGACTTTGCTAGCTAGGTTGGAAAAAAGACTTTATTTTATTACGTAAAGAGAAGAGTTTTTTTTAATATACACACACGTCCGTGCACACTCGTTTCCTAATCGATTAGTAAATCGTCGATTAAGAGGGCCAACTAATTTACCAATTGATTGACACTTGATTAGGCGCATGCCTCAATTGATTGAAGCCTTGAGGCTGGCACGTCACAGTATCTCGAATTAATTTGAGGTATAGTATTGTGATTAATTGTGGTCATATTTAATCTGGTTGGAATTCAGTTTCGTTTCCCTCTAGGTTCACAAATCCTCCCGGGTTATAGTTTGAGTCGGGACCAACGACCTAAGGCATTGGGCGGTCGAACACGTACATCGAGGTGCCTCAATCGATTGGTGAATCGATGGCGCCTCCAATCGATTGGTGAATCGATTAGAGTCAGATATCGCGCACAATCATGCATGTGAAGGAGCGCAAACTATAAGAATTTTCACCACCTTGATTATAAGGGGCATTACGTGGCAGGGGGAATCGAGCATTGTTAAAACAAAGTATACTTTTCGGTTGGGAATAATCTCCCGACTGGGATGTTTTCCCAATCAGGTATATTTATCCTGCCTTTGAGGATATGCTACTCCTCAAAGATCTCCCAATTGGGATATCTTTCTCAGTCAGGAAGCTGAACAGACTCTAGGTAAGTTGGTTGGACTGAGGGGGAAGTTAAGTTCTCCCAATCAAGGAAGAGGCAGACACTCTATGGGGGAGTGTATCCCTTGCCAACTGAGATATTAGGTGGCGGTCAGTCATTAAGACCGTACTTAATAATTTTAATAGTGTCGGTTGTGTATTAAATAACAGATGAAAAATATCTAGGTGCTTTAATGGTATCATTAATTGCGTAATTAAAAAGATAATGGTCGAATTAAATGCTAGAAGAACCTGAGGAGTAGGAGAACACAGGATATAAAGGTAACGAATGACATAGGAAAAGTTTGGACTCTCTCACTCTCACAATATACTACTTTCTCCTCTTTTTGATTCTAGACTGACTTGAGCGTCGGAGTGGGATTGCCGAAACACTTCCGGCGGCCTTCTAACGTTCTTTGGAGTTGTTTTTTCAAGTCATCTTCCTCGCTTAGTGCACTTGTCGCATCACCAGCAGTCACCATCTTCCCTGTTAGCTTCCAAATCAATATATATATACACACACACCCAAGACTCTGTTGGGGACTAAATTCGTGTTTTCAATGTTTTTTTTTATTTTTTATTTTTTTTGGGTTCTCAGTTATGTCAATAAAATTTTATTTTAGTCGTTAAATTATAATGTTAAATATAAAAAAATTCAAATAAAAAAATATTTAAAATTTATACGATCAAGTTTTTAGCATGATAAAATCTTATATATATATATATATATATAACTTTTAATTATTCCTAGTATATATATATATATATAACTTTTAATTATTCCTAGTATATATATATATATAACTTTTAATTATTCCTAATATATATATATATATAAATAACTTTTAATTATTCCTAGTATATATATATAACTTTTAATTATTCCTAACTTTATGCTATGATAAATTATCTTAAAGAAATTATTTGGAAGACCAATTGGAGAAATTAAATGCATCTTTGAACAACTCTAAGTCACTTAATTTAGCACTCGCCGTGTTATGTGCTTTTTTTCCTTCTTAGCAACGAGTTGCCTTGTATGCCTAATCGTAACCAATTGCCTTGTGTCCCTAATAATACCTTATGGATCTCAATGGTGTACCAACTCTATTCATAAATTAGACAACAATATTGAAATTATCATAGGTTTATCGGCAATTTACCAAAGGGCGTCCCATGGTTTGTATTGTACCAAAGGGCGCACTCATTATAATGAACTTCCTCTTATACCCCTCCTGTTATCTATTGTCTTTCTCTTTCTCTCTCAGTAATAAATTCTGAGACGTCAGCACATGCAACGTGACTTAATTACTGACTTTTATTTAAAATAATATATTATGAAATCGACGTTAAATTAAAAAACGTAAGGTAATAATTGAAAAAATATTTCACTTAAAAATTTTTCCATCTAACGTGAATTAAAAATATAAATAAATGATTTTTATTTTTGATTAATAGAAATTAATATATTAAATAATATTTAATAAATAAATTAATGTATAAAAAGTTTTTGAAACAAACGGTTGGATTTAAAAATATAAACAAATGATTTTTATATTTGATTAATACAAATTAATATATTAAATAATATTTAATAAATATATTAAAAAATAAATTTTTTTTTGAAAAAATTTGACCGTGGGCCTAAAATCTAGATTTCAGGCCCACGCTGGGCCTGAAATATTTTTATTTCTGGCCCACGTTGGGCCTGAAATCTTTTGATTCAGGCCCGACGTGAACTCAAATTTTTTTTCTATTTTAAAAATATATTAATATATAAAAAACCTATCAAAACACTTAATTTCAGATTCAAACGCAGGGCCTGAAGTCATCCCAAGAGGGTCTGAAGTCAAATAACTTCAGATCCTATAAATAATTAATTTAATAAATAATAATTAAACATAAAAAATATTGTTAATATTAAAAAAAATTCAGTGCCCTTTGGCCTGAAGTCATCCGACTTCAGGCCTAAGGAGGGCCTGAAGTCTGATGACTTCAGGCCCAAGGAGGGTCGTCCATTATTTAATTTAAAATTTTTTTTATAAAAAGTATAATATATAATTACATATTATTTATAATTTTTATAAAAAAATATAATATATAATTACATAATAATAAAAATCCTATAAGAGTAGTTTATGTATATCAGTGAGTTTTGAGCAAAACTCACTGATGGACCTACCATATTTGGAATTCTGAAAACTCTATATCAGTAGATAGGGTTGAGCTAGGAGATGAGATTTTGGGTGCCGAAACCTCTAATCTTGTTGTATCACCAATGCTATAGGAGTGGTTTAGGTATATCAGCGAGTTTTGAGCAAAACTCACTGACGGACTTACCATATTTGGAATTCTGAAAATCCTATATCAGTAGACAGGGTTGAGCTAGGAGATGAGATTTTGGGTGCAGAAACCTCTAATCTTGCTGTATCACTAATGCTATAGCAGTGGTTTAGGTATATCAGTGAGTTTTGAGCAAAACTCACTGATGGACCTACCATATTTGGAATTCTGAAAACTCTATATCAGTAGACAGGGTTGAGCTAGGAGATGAGATTTTGGATGGCGAAACCTCTAATCTTGCTGTATCACCAATGCTATAGGAGTGGTTTAGGTATATCAGTGAATTTTGAGCAAAACTCACTGATGGACCTACCATATTTGGAATTCTGAAAACTCTATATCAGTAGACATGGTTGAGCTAGGAGATGAGATTTTGGATGCCGAAACCATTAATCTTGCTGTATCATCAATGCTATAGGAGTGGTTTAGGTATATCAGTGAGTTTTGAGCAAAACTCACTGATGGACCTACCATATTTGGAATTCTGAAAACCCTATATGAGTAGACAGGGTTGAGCTAGGAGATGAGATTTTAGGTGCCGAAACCTCTAATCTTGCTGTATCACCAATGCTATAGGAGTGGTTTAGATATATCAGTGAGTTTTGAACAAAACTCACTGAAAGACCTACCATATTTGAAATTCTGAAAACTCTATATTAGTAGACAGGGTTGAGCTAGGAGATGAGATTTTGGGTGCCGAAACCTCTAATCTTGTTGTATCACCAATGCTATAGGAGTGGTTTAGGTATATCAGTGAGTTTTGAGCAAAACTCACTGACGGACCTACCATATTTGGAATTCTGAAAACTCTATATCAGTAGACAGGGTTGAGCTAGGAGATGAGATTTTGGGTGCCGAAACCTCTAATCTTGCTGTATCATCAATGCTGTAGGAGTGGTTTAGGTATATCAGTGAGTTTGAGCAAAACTCACTGATGGACCTACCATATTTGGAATTCTGAAAACCCTATATCAGTAGACAGGGTTGAGCTAGGAGATGAGATTTTAGATGCCGAAACTTCTAATCTTGCTGTATCACCAATGCTATAGGAGTGGTTTAGGTATATCAGTGAGTTTTGAGCAAAACTCACTGATAGACCTACCATATTTGGAATTCTGAAAACTCTATATCAGTAGACAGGGTTGAGCTAGGAGATGAGATTTTAGGTGTCGAAACCTCTAATCTTGTTGTATCACCAATGCTATAGGAGTGGTTTAGGTATATCAGTGAGTTTTGAGCAAAACTCACTGACGGACCTACCATATTTGGAATTCTGAAAACCCTATATCAGTAGACAGGGTTAAGCTAGGAGATGAGATTTTGGGTGCCGAAACCTCTAATCTTGCTGTATCACCAATGCTATAGGAGTGGTTTAGGTATATTAGTGAGTTTTGAACAAAACTCACTGATAGGCCTACCATATTTGGAATTCTGAAAACTCTATATCAGTAGACAGGGTTGAGCTAGGAGATGAGATTTTGGGTGCCGAAACGTCTAATCTTGCTGTATCACCAATGCTATAGGAGTAGTTTAGGTATATTAATGAGTTTTGAGCAAAACTCACTGATGGACCTACCATATTTGGAAATCTGAAAACTCTATATCAGTAGACAGGGTTGAGCTAGGAGATGAGATTTTGGGTGTCGAAACCTCTAATCTTGCTGTATCATCAATGCTATAGGAGTGGTTTAGGTATATCAGTGAGTTTTGAGCAAAACTCACTGATGGACCTACCATATTTGGAATTCTGAAAACCCTATATCAGTAGACAGGGTTGAGTTAGGAGATGAGATTTTATGTGTCGAAACCTCTAATCTTGCTGTATCACAAATGCTATAAGAGTGGTTTAGGTATATCAGTGAGTTTTGAGCAAAACTCACTGATAGACCTACCATATTTAGAATTCTGAAAACTCTATATCAGTAGACAGGGTTGAGCTAGGAGATGTGATTTTGATGCCGAAACATCTAATCTTGTTGTATCACTAATGCTATAGGAGTGGTTCAATTTTTACCTTACGTAAGGTAATAATTGAAAAAATATTTCACTTATAAAATTTCTCATCCAACGTGATTTAAAAATATAAATAAATGATTTTTATTTTTGATTAATAGAAATTAATATATTAAATAATATTTAATAAATAAATTAATGTATAAAACGTTTTTGAAACAAACTGTTGTATTTAAAAATATAAATAAATGATTTTTATATTTAATTAATACAAATTAATATATTAAATAATATTTAATAAATATATTAATGAATAAAATTTTTTTTGAAAAAATTTGACTGTGGGCCTGAAATCTAGATTTCATGCCCACGCGGGCCTGAAATATTTTTATTTCAGGCCCACGTTCGGCCTGAAATCTTTTGATTCAGGCCCGACGTGAACTCATATTTTTTTTCTATTTTAAAAATATATTAATATATAAAAAAACCTATCAAAACACTTAATTTCAGATTCAAACGCAGGGCCTGATGTCATCCCAGGAGGGTCTGAAGTCAAATAACTTTAGATCCTATAAATAATTAATTTAATAAATAATAATTAAATATAAAAAAATATTATTAATATTAAAAAAATTTCAGTGCCCTTTGGCCTGAAGTCATCCGACTTCAGGCCCAAGGAGGGCCTGAAGTCTGATGACTTCAGGCCCTCCATTATTTAATTAAATTTTTTTATAAAAGTATAATATATAATTACATATTATTTATAATTTTTATAAAAAAATATAATATATAATTACATAATAATATAATGCTATAAGAGTGGTTTATGTATATCAGTGAGTTTTGAGCAAAACTCACTGATGGACCTACCATATTTGGAATTCTGAAAACTCTATTTCAGTAGACAGGGTTGAGCTATGAGATGAGATTTTGGGTGCCGAAACCTCTAATCTTGCTGTATCACCAATGTTATAGGAGTGGTTTAGGTATATCAGTGAGTTTTGAGCAAAGCTCACTGATGGACCTACTATATTTGGAATTCTGAAAACTTTATATCAGTAGACAGGGTTGAGGTAGGAGATGAGATTTTAGGTGCCGAAACCTCTAATCTTGCTGTATTACCAATGCTATAGGAGTGGTTTAGGTATATCCGTGAGTTTTGAGCAAAACTCACTGATAGACCTAAACCACTCCTATAGCATTGGTAATACAGCAAGATTAGAGGTTTCGGCACCTAAAATCTCATCTCCTAGCTCAACCCTGTCTACTGATATAAAGTTTTCAGAATTCCAAATATAGTAGGTCCATCAGTGAGTTTTGCTCAAAACTCATTGATATACCTAAACCACTCCTATAACATTGGTGATACAGCAAGATTAGAGGTTTCGGCACCCAAAATCTCATCTCATAGCTCAACCCTGTCTACTGATATAGAGTTTTCAGAATTCCAAATATGGTAGGTCCATCAGTGAGTTTTGTTCAAAACTCACTGATATACATAAACCACTCTTATAGCATTTTATTATTATGTAATTATATATTATATTTTTTTATAAAAATTATAAATAATATGTAATTATATATTATACTTTTATAAATTTTTTTTAATTAAATAATAGAGGGCCTGAAGTCATCAGACATCATGCCCTCCTTGGGCCTGAAGTCATCAGACTTCAGGCCCTCCTTAGGCCTGAAGTCGGATGACTTGAGGGCCTGAAGTCGGATGACTTCAGGCCAAAGGGCACTGAAATTTTTTTAATATTAATAATATTTTTTTATGTTTAATTATTATTTATTAAATTAATTATTTATAGGATCTAAAGTTATTTGACTTCAGACCCTCCTGGGATGACTTCAGGCCCTGCGTTTGAATATGAAATTAAGTGTTTTGATAGGTTTTTTTATATATTAATATATTTTTAAAATAGAAAAAAATTTGAGTTCACGTCGGGCCTGAATCAAAAGATTTCAGGCCCAACGTGGGCCTGAAATAAAAATATTTCAGGCCCAGCGTGGGCCTGAAATAAAAATATTTCCGGCCCAGCGTGGGCCTGAAATCTAGATTTCAGGCCCACGATCAAATTTTTTCAAAAAAAATTTTATTCATTAATATATTTATTAAATATTATTTAATATATTAATTTGTATTAATCAAATATAAAAATCATTTGTTTATATTTTTAAATCCAATAGTTTGTTTCAAAAACTTTTTATACATTAATTTATTTATTAAATATTATTTAATATATTAATTTATATTAATAAAAATAAAAATCATTTATTTATATTTTTAAATCACGTTAGATGGGAAATTTTTTAAGTGAAATATTTTTTCAATTATTACCTTACGTTTTTTAATTTAGCGCCGATTTCGTAATATATTATTTTAAATAAAAGTCAGTAATTAAGTCACGTTGCATGTGCTGACGTCTCAGAATTTATTACTGAGAGAGAAAGAGAAAGACAATAGATAACAGGAGGGGTATAATAGGAAGTTCACTATAATGAGTGCGCCCTTTGGTACAATACAAACCATGGGACGCTCTTTGGTAATTTCCAATTATTACGTACGCCCTTTGGTAAATTACCGTAGGTTTATCCTACTTAATTTTTTATTTAGAGAGCCGTAGTTATAGCCTAATCTACTAATCTCTATCAAAACTTTTCGATATATATGCCGTGATATTGGGGACAATTAGAGAGAGCCATATAGCCAAAGGAGTCAAAGGTCCGACTGGAGTGGTAGTCAAAGTCAGAGTGGCATAGCTTCCCAAGTGGTCTGTACTCCCCAACTCTAGACCCCCGAAGGGGTGGCAGCCAAAGTTAGAGTGGCGTGGCTGTCCAGGTGGTCTGGACTCCCATACTCCAGACTCCAGACTTCCTACTCTTCAGCTCAGATGCACCTCGAGTAAATCAAAATGGCATTAATTGTTTGCAATAAATGTGATAAGCATGGGAACCCGTAACACTGGAGATGCGGACAACATAGTCATTATCCTCGAAGAACGTAGGAAACATACCCATTTATTCCGTGATAAATGGGTAAATATAGTCGTTTACTCCGCTTTACGTGGAAGACAAATGACAGGATTTTGGAGTACGTGGAGAGCATGGGAGCCCGCAACAACCATATAAAAGGTAGCTCGTCCCTACGGGCAGAGGTATGAGCACATAAACATAGGAAACCCTAACTCCGTTGCTATGATACTATTCTTTCCCCCTTCGTCAGAAACTTACTTGAGCGTTGGAGTAACAGCGCCAAGAAACCCCTTGGTCGCCATTCTAACTTGTTTTCTTTGGTGCTCCTCCTCCAGGTATCAGTAAAGCATTATATGAGTCCACACAACCAAACACGCAATGACTTAGTCAACCTCGACCATTCACAGACAAGTTGCTCATCGACAATCTCAAGCAGGATCAAATTGGTGTTGTCTAATCGAACTGAGACGTTATGAGATGGACGACAATGGAAAGCCCAATGTCGAAGACACTAGAAGATCAAATGCCATTACCATGGCTATGTTGGGTTCTCCCGGCACAAAACAATAAAAACGCAGCGGAAACAAGAACCCACGAGCGATCCATGTGAAAGAAAACTCGTGCAAAGCTATCTATCTAATAGATTTATCTATTGTTTATACCTTTGGAGCATGCCCTTTGCATATCCCGCTCGTCCAAGAAGTGCCAGATCTCTTGCACGTTCAAATGTCTGTGCCTCTATTTGTATCCACATGGACACAATCTCTCAACTTCGGGAGAACTACCTTAGTTGTGCTAGCAACTTGAGGTAGCTCAAAAACACCAAGAACTCTACAGTAGAGTTTCGGCCAAGAGTGGAGGAGAGGAAGAAGAGAGGAAGGGAAGAAGAAAACACACTTTGTTATTTCAAAAATGACTTGACCCCTTTTATATTCATCACATGAATACCAAGAGTCATTTGTCTCTTTGCCTTCCCCTCATTAAAGCCAATAAAGAACACATCTTTCCATGTGACTCTTCATCTTCTCTTCATCCAATGAAGAGAGACTTTTTCTCTTTCCTGCATGCAAATCCTACCGGGCCTCTCGGGCTTCCGACTCGGTCTCCCGACCAGGTCTCCCGAGTGCCGAGCCCCGACTGCCGAGTGCCGAGCCCCGACTGGAGAGTGCCGGCCCAGTCTGCCGAGTGCCGATCCAGTCTGCCGAGCTCTGGCTTAGTCTGCCGAGCTCCGACTCAGTCTGCCGAGTGCCGATCCAGTCTGCCGAGCTCCGACTCAGTCTGCCGAGCTCCGACTCAGTCTGCCAAGTGCCGATCCAGTCTGCCGAGCCCCGACTCAGTCTGCTGAGCTCCGACTCAGTCTGCCGAGTGCCGAGCTTACGGCCTGCGCTCCCGAGTTCCCAACTCGAGCTCAGATCTCCCAAGTTCCCAACTCGAGCTCGGACTTCCCGAGTTCCCCAACTCGGGATCGGACTCCCGAGTTCCTAACTCGGGATCAGGCCTCCCGAGTTCCCCACTCGGTCTCAGGCCTGTCGATAGAATTTTTCGAAGCATTGTGTCCTTTGTGTGTGACCCAATAGGTTATTGTGACGTTGGCAATGCGCCAAAACACTTTAGACACATAAGCAATGAGCGGCATCTAGCAATGCATCATTGCTACCCAAGTAACAAGAAAAGTCGAGATACGACTAAACCTCCGTGACTATGATAGTGTATGATCTTGTCCTTCTATCCTTGATATCTAGATTGACCAATGAGGCATAGACCGTGTCATCCTCAATCAATCTTGTGTTTCTTGATCCCCGAGTAGACTCACTCAAACAAATGAGCTCAATATCTCATATCGACTCATTTGAGCATGACCATGCGTTTCAGTAGTCCTACTCGATCAAGGGGCCCACAGATATCACTCCCGTCATATGGGAGGGATAGATCCCATCTACATCACTCACATCCCTCCACATAATTCATTACATACCCAGTGATCACCTTTATAGTCCACCCTGTTACGGGTGACGTTTGACGATACCAAAGTACATAACTCCTTCTGTTAGGAACCATGGTGACTTCAGGTCTAAGGACTATTCATACCAATAGTCATATGAGAAAGTCTATGACACTCATATGACAATCTATGAAACTTTCTCATGGCGGATCATTCAGTACACATTCTCCAATGTATACCCATGTGTCAACTTGATATCACATATCCATGACTTATGAGCTCAAGTCATCAGTTGAACTACATGCTAGTCTCCATGCATTAATATTGTCCCTGAATATTAATGCTCGACTAGGAATAATTCAGTGTAGTGTTTTCTACATTATCTCACTATCGATTCAACCAATCGATATAATGTAGATAAGAACCTACTACACAAGGACATTATTATACTTAGTCATTCAGTACAGAATACAAAGTAAGTATAATAACCAAACATGCCTTTATTAATAATAGAATATGATACAAAATACCGCTAGTCAATTATCACATAATTGGCTCTAGGGCTCCTACTAACAATCTCCCACTAGCACTAGTGCCAATCACTCCAGTATCTGATACCCAGTGTCCTGGTATGACCATCATGCTTCTTTTATGCCAAAGCCTTGGTCAAAGGATCTGCGATGTTAGAATCAGTGTGTACTCTGCATATCCTCAAATCTCCTCTATCGATGATCTCTCGAATGAGATGAAAATGCCGTAGTATGTGTTTGGCCCGCTGATGTGAACGAGGTTCCTTAGCCTTCGCAATAGCCCCATTGTTGTCACAATAGAGATCTACTGGGTCTGCTATGCTAGGAACCACACCAAGTTCTGTGATGAGCTTTCGGATCCAAATAGCCTCTTTTGCCGCCTCAGATGCGGCAATATACTCGGCCTCTGTTGTAGAATCTGCGACTGTGTCCTGCTTCGAACTCTTCCAGCTCACAGCGCCACCATTCAGGCAAAATACATATCCTGACTGCGATCTAAAGTCATCCCTGTCTGTTTGGAAGCTTGCATCACTGTAACCCTTTACAGCTAGCTCCTCATCGCCTCCAAATATCAAGAAATATTCTTTAGTCCTTCGTAAGTACTTAAGAATATTCTTGATAGCTGTCCAGTGACTTTCACCTGGATCTGACTGGTATCTGCTCATAATGCTCAAAGCATACGAGACATCTGGATGAGTACAAAGCATGGTGTACATGATAGACCCTATAGCAGATGCATAAGGGATCTGATCCATGCGGTCTCTCTCCTCTTTAGATGAGGGACATTGAGTCTTCGAAAGACTCACACCATGTGACATTGGCTGAAATCCCTTCTTGGAATTCTGCATGGCAAAACGATTAAGCACCTTGTCAACATATGTACTCTGACTTAAGCCAAGCAATCTTTTAGATCTATCTCTATAGATCTTAATGCCTAGGATGTAGGCTGCTTCACCTAAGTCTTTCATTGAGAAACAATTCCCGAGCCAAGTCTTTACAGACTGCAGTGAAGGGATGTCGTTTCCAATGAGGAGTATGTCATCTACATACAAAATCAGGAAGATAACTGTGCTCCCACTAACCCTTTTGTAGACACAGGGTTCATCTTCATTCTTGATGAAACCAAACGCTTTGATTGCATCATCGAATCGAAGATTCCAGCTTCGAGATGCTTGCTTTAGCCCATAAATGGACCTTTGCAACTTACATACCTTTCCAGCATGCTCTGGATCTACAAAACCCTCAGGTTGTATCATGTACACATCCTCGAGTAGATTCCCATTCAGGAATGCGGTTTTGACATCCATCTGCCAGATCTCGTAATCATGGTAAGCTGCAATAGCAAGCATGATCCGAATAGACTTAAGCATCGCTACTGGTGAAAAAGTTTCATCATAGTCGATATCATGAATTTGCTTGAAACCTTTTGCTACCAATCACCCTTTATAGGTATGCATGAGTCCATCTATGTCAGTCTTTCTTCTAAAGACCCACATACACCCAATGAGTTTAATACTCTCAGGTGGATCAACCAAAGTCCATACTTGGTTAGTGCACATGGATTCTATTTCGGACCTCATGGCTTCTAGCCATTTCTCAGAATCTGGGCTCATCACAGCTTCTTGATAGGATGTAGGCTCATTCAACTCAATGAGCGTCATGTCATCATGGTCAGACAAGAGAAAAGAGTATCTCTCAGGCTGACGACGTATCCTATCAGATCTGCGAGGAGGTTGGTCTACTTGAACAGCTTGTTGTTCCACAACTTCTTGTGCAACAACCTCATGATCCACAACATCTTGTGGTGTCTGTTCAATGTCCATTAAGGCCTCAGTGTTATCTGTATCTTGAACTTCTTCAAGATGAACTTTACTCCCACTAACTCTTCTAGAAATAAACTCATTTTCTAGAAAGACGCCATTTCTAGCAACAAACACTTTGCCTAGAGTGGGATTGTAAAAGTAATATCCCTTCGTTTCCTTGGGATATCCTATAAAATAACACTTATCAGATTTGGGCCCTAGTTTATTCGAGACTTGACGTCGAACGTAAGCCTCACAACCCCAAATCCTTATAAAAGACATTGTGGGACTCTTCCCAGTCCATATCGTATATGGTGTCTTTGTGACAGCCTTTGATGGAGCTCGGTTAAGTGTGAAAAGAGCTGTCTCTAGAGCGAATCCCCAGAAGGAAGTAGGAAGATCTGTCTGACTCATCATTGATCGTACCATATCTAATAGAGTACGATTTCTCCGTTCGGACACACCATTCCACTGTGGTGTTCCAGGTGGAGTGAGTTGAGATATTATCCCACACTCCGCTAGATGGTCACGAAACTCTTGGCTAAGGTATTCACCACCTCGATCTGATCGAAGCATCTTAATACTTTTGCCAAGTTGATTCTGTACTTCACTCTTGAATTCTTTGAACTTTTCAAAGGATTCTGACTTGTGTCTCATAAGATACACATAGCCATATCTACTGATATCATCAGTGAAAGTGATGAAGTACTGATAGCCTCCTCTAACTGCGACATTGAAAGGGCCACATACATCAGTATGTATGAGTCCTAACAACTCTGTCGCTCTTTCGCCATGACCACTAAATGGAGTCTTGGTCATCTTGCCTAGACGACAAGATTCACATGTCTCATATGATTCAAAATCAAATGAGTCCGGTAATCCATCCTTATGGAGCTGGGATATGCGACTCTCATTTATATGTCCTAAGCGACAATGCCAGAGATATGTTTGGTTCAAATCATTCGATTTGAGCCGTTTGGTATTTATGTTATAGATTGGGTTCTCTAGATCTAGAACATAGAGTCCATTCATCAATGGTGCATTACAATAGAACATATCATTCAACATGATAGAACAACATTTGTCCTTTAAGGTAAATGAAAACCCTTTATTGTCCAAACAAGATACTGAAATAATGTTCTTAGTTAATGCGGGTACATAAAAGCACTCTTCTAGTTCTAGGATAAGCCCAGTGGACATGGATAAGGAATATGTCCCTACAGCAATAGCAGCAACTCTTGCTCCGTTGCCTACTCGTAGGTCCACCTCGCCCTTAGTCAATGATCTAGCTCTTTGAAGGCCCTGCACATTAGTACAAATGTGAGAAGCACATCCAGTATCTAATACCCAAGCAGAAGAGATAGATAGATTGACTTCTATAACAAAAATACCTGAGGCAGAAGTCTCACTTCTTTTCTTCTTTGCTTCCTCTAGGTAATGTTTGCAGTTCCTCTTCCAATGTCCGGTCTCATCACAATGGAAGCAGGTCCCTTCCTTAGGCACTTTGCCTTTGCCCTTGGATGTAGTAGAATTGGCCTTGCCTTTGGCTTGGGTCTTACCCTTGCCTTTGGGCTTCCATTTTCCTTTGCCCTTGTTAACCATCAGTACATTACTAGTCTTGACTTTCTTGAGATTAGGCTCAGCAGTTCTCAACATGCTGAGCATCTCAGGCAAAGGTTTATCAATTTCATTCATGTTGTAGTTCATGACAAATTGATTATAACCTTCCGGCAATGATTGCAGGATAAGGTCAGTAGCTAATTCTTGGCCCAGTGGGAATCCTAGTCTTTCAAGGTTCTCCACATACCCAATCATCTTGAGTACGTGAGTTCCAACAGGAGTTCCCTCTTGCATCTTGCATGCAAATAGGGCTTTGGACACCTCGAACCGCTCGTGCCTTGCTTGCCCTTGATACAGTTGTTTCAGATGCTCAGCCATATCATGTGCATTCATGTTCTCATGTTACTTCAGAAGCTCAGAGTTCATGGTGGCAAGCATAAGGCATGATACATCCAATGCATCATCCTGATGCTTCTTGTAAGCATCCTTTTCAGCACGGGTGGCGGTAGCAACGGGTGCCTCTGGAAGGGGTTGCTCTAGGACGTACAGTTTTCTTTCTTGTTTGAGGACTATCCTCAAGTTCCTGTACCAGTCCAGGAAATTAGCTCTGTTGAGCTTGTCCTTCTCAAGGACAGATCGCAGAGAGAGAATATTCGACGTATTAGACGACATGGTGGTCTAAAAGAAATATCTCTTTTAAAAACTTTTAAAGGAAATTCTCGCGGAAAAACCGCCTCTTACTGCAGGTGAGCAGTACTTACATTGATATCTTGGACTTACAACCAAGATTGACGTCTAGGACTCGGGAGAAACTTGAGATCTCGGAGAATTCTTCGCGCCTACGCGTTCCTCTCGTCGCGGGGATCCCGAATATAGAATTATCTCTTGGAGAAGAGTCTTTGGCCGGCCCTCTAGGGCTTGGTGTTGGTCGGCGTCGCCCAAGAGAGGAGAGGGGGTCGGCGTGAGGGTTTGGAGAGGAGAGAAATAAAACTTCTCTCTTTAATTACCTATTTATACTTATGGGGGCGGATTAACCTAACTACACCTTAAATATATATCTCTCCATCCTTTGCTGTGCTTGATACCCTAGCCCAGCTGGTTTGCGCGCGTTTCTGGTTCCGTGCTGGTCGCGGGTTCGATCTCCGGCTGCCCCTTAGTGGTTTTTCCTTTTTTTGGCTTTCTTTCCTTTTTTCCAAAAATACCAAACGGACTCGGAAAATTCCATAAAAATACTCTAAAAATTCCTAAAAATATCTAGAACATTTCTAAACCATTTCTAAATAATTCTAAGGACTTTAAGAACTAAAAATGGAAATTTTGGGGCGTTACAGAAGGAGCTTCAACCGGTACCCAAGTCCGACTCAGACACGGAATCAGAAGATAAATTTAGATCCGAGACAGCAACAATTAAGGGGGAGATTCCTAATAAGGAATCAAAAGGTAAAATTACAAATTTGAATTTTAAAAATCATATAATTTGTTACATATGCAGGGAGAGAGGGCACTACCAAACTAAGTGTCCTACCCGTAAGATTCAAACGATACCACCGACGGCAACAAAGAAACGAGCTCCAAAAGCACGAAAGAACAAGAGTCGCATTCAATGCTTCAAGTGTCAGGAGTTTGGGCATTACAAAGAGGAATGCACAGATAAACGTTACAAAGATCCAGGGAAACCAACCAAAATGGGTAACTGTAATTTACATCCAAATCAACTCTTTACCTTGAATACTGATAGTTTAATTAATCTCCCTTGGTCAAATTCAGATATGGATGCATGCTTAGATAACTTGATGAAATCATGTATATTAGCAAAGTCAAAATTCAAAATGTTAAGACAAGAAAATGAGACTTTGAAAATTAAAATTGATATACAAGAAAAACTGATTAATGATTTTGCAAACGTAGAAAATCCAGAAATTTCTCCTCACTATGACATTATCTGAAGTTTTGTCTTGGCTATTCATAGGACTAGATACCTTAAGGACTTAACCAATTAGTTGAAATTTGACAACATAGTATTGGGAGGAGGTGAGATGATAGTACGTTGGGGAAACCAACTCTAATAAGATCAAGTCTACTTGGTCTCTTTAGACTGGTGAAACCAGCCGAAGCTACCGATCCAAGACCCAAGCTAGTTAGACCAGAAAATGACCTAATTTAATTTGAAAATGAAATTTCATTAAAAGGCTTTGTCAAGGAAAGGGTGGATGATCCCATAAGGCTACGGCCAAAGAAGGCCTAGTGCCTCGCCAAGACCTGGAAGCCAATTTCTGAAATTCAAATTCAAATTATCTTATGTCAAATTCGAATCTAACACAAATTTCAAATAATTATAGATTCAAACCTGTTTTCAAAAATTCTTTTTCAAAATCACTCTTTTTCAAATTCAAATCTGTCTTCGAAGTCAATTATACTTGTTCAAAAATAAACATTTTTTTATTCTTTTTCAAAGTTAAACATTTTTTCAAAATTATTTTTACCTTCAAACCTGTCTCACAAGAACTTTTAAGGCTAACTGTTTGAAAACCCTAGATTGGGTGAGACAGGAAAATTAAGTTCAAATTAAAATTTCTTTTATGTTGTGTTTTCATTCAGAGAATAATTTCAACATAGTCAAACCATGATTAACATGGTCAAACCTAGTTAATGCTAAAGACCCTTCAAGCACTTAGATAAAGTTAAAACAAGTCGAATACAAGGGGAGTTTTTTTTAGATTTATTCTCAAAACCTGATGCTCTAAAATTTAGTATCATTTCAGAATAAGGCCTTCAAAAATTACTCAAAATTCTTGGTATATTACTATCTCTTTGAAAAATTATTTCAAAATATTTCTTTTCAAAAACTGTGGTATTATTATTACTTCAAATTGAGGTGTCAAAAATTTATCTCCTTGAAAGTTTCATACTCAGAAGATTATTCAAAATTATTCTTTTGTTTTTAATAAACCCTAAAGACACAGAGGAAGGTCCACTTCATGATCTACTAGGACTCCTATGATGTGTCAAATTTAGGGAGAGTTTGATTCAAAAGAAGAATTTCTAAAAATTTTTTTGGTAATTATTTGTTTTGAAGTTATTAGATAATTCTTATAATTTAAATCAAACCCTAAAACTCAGAGGAAGATCGCTTGTAGTCAACAAGCTTCCTAGGACTGGGTCAAGTTTAGGGGGAGATGAAATTAAAAGAATTATTGAACATTTTCAAAATTATATATTTTCATGCACTGCAAGTTCAAAATCCTTTTGAAAACTTAAATAATTTTTCTGTCAAAATACTATTATTTTACAAAATTCTTGTGGCTTATGAAATTAATTTTATAATATTTACTTGGGTTGGAGAAAATTTTCCAGGACACTTAAGAAAATGTCCTTGTAGTCAACAAGGTTTCCTAGGATTGTGTCAGACTGGAAAAGAAACCTAGTCAAGTAAAATATTTTGTGTTCAAAATGCATAATTCTTTTCAAAAATTACTTATATCTTTCAAAGTCTAAATACTTTTTTAAAAAAGTACTTATGTGTTTCAAATCTTAAGTTATTTCAAAAGTACTTAGATTTTTCAAAAATGCATAATATTTATTTCAAAAGTACTTTTGAAGATTCAAAAGCACTTATATCCTCAAAAATACATAATATCTGTCAAAAAGTACTGCAATAATGTTTTCAAAAGTATAAATATTTTTCAAGGCAATATTGTTCTAAGTGCGTGAATTTTCTAAAAGATTGGCCTACAAATATAAAGTATCTTTTCAATACTTTTCCAAATAGAGTTTTGTTGGTGCAATTTAAAACTTTTTGCTATACTTTCAAGAATTATACTAAGTATTTTCATGCTTTCAAAACTCATAGGCTCTGATACACAAACGCTCTCCTTAAAACTTCTCTCAAAATATTTTTATATTAGACTTAAAAATGGTCTAAAACATAAGGAGAAGAGTTTTACATTAAGGGGGAGAGAAAGGGAATTTTATTTTTAAGCTATTTCAAAATTTTAAGCATTTCTAAGTGGTTCAAAGTTATTTTTAGTGCATGTTTTTTTAAATAAAATTTTCCTTAGTAATCAAACTTTGTCTGAGAAAAAGGGTTTTTAACAAAGTTTAAGCTTGCTTTTCAAAAGTGCCTATGGATACAAATACTTTTGCTCTTTTTAAAAATACTTAGTCAAAAACTTATTTTTGGTAGAACTCAAAACTCCCCATTAGAAACCTTGCTAACCCATGTATGCTTTTGATATATGTCAAAGGGGGAGGAAAGGTCAAAGTTAAGTATTTTAAGTAGTTTATAACACAAGTATTCAGGGTTTTAGGGGGAGTATGAAAAATAAAGAATTTTTTTTTAACTCTACAGTTATGCTTCAGTTATGCTTCACTGTTTACCTTATGCTCTCAACTGTTGTAATTTTTTCCTTAACTTTGAATTGTGTTGCCATAATCAAAAGGGGGAGATTGTTGGTGCAGGAAGCACCAGACCGAACCTTGTTTTGATATTGGCAAAGGATTCAAAGTTAAGGGTTGTTTGGTATCTAACAATGCTACTTGAGAGTGCAGGAAACCAAGTCCTAGCGAAGGGATGCTAGGCACCTGACGATGGGCTATCAAGAAACCAAGTCCTGGCGAAGGGTTGCTGGGCGAAAACCAAGTCCTGGCGAAGGGCTGCTAGGCGAAAACCAAGTCCTGGCGAAGGGTTGCTGGGCGAAAACCAAGTCCTGGCGAAGGGCTGCTAGGCGAAAACCAAGTCCTGGCGAAGGGCTGCTAGGCGAAAACCAAGTCCTGGCGAAGGGCTGCTAGGCGAAAACCAAGACCTGGCGAAGGGCTGCCGGGCAAAAGTCCAACTGGAGGATCCGGTTGGCACCAGGTAAATTCTCCCGAGAGGAGTAGGTGAGGACGCGTTCCCCTTGAGGGAACATTAGGCGTCGGTTCGACCTAGGGCTCCATTTTGGAGACCCAAAGTCAGAACCAAGACAGCCAAGGCTGTGTAAAATTAACTTATTAATTGCTGTTTTGGACTAACCCTGGATGCAGGACCGAAGGACTGTGTTTCTGCAGCTCAGAGAGCCTCAAAGGAGTGAGGCAGTAGCTGAGCAGGGCGCCCCGGATGTTTCGGGCGCCCCAGAGTCAACCCAAAGTCAGCAGAGCAAGTAAACGCCCCGACAGCAGCACATTTGGGGGCGCCCCGGATGTTTCGGGCGCCCCGCGCGCATCGGGCGCCCCGCGTGTCGCGGGCGCCCACTGTGCCACGCCACTGGCAGCTGCAGCAGCTCACCCTCGCGAAAAAGATGAAGCCTTGACCGGTCAACCCGGGCGCCCCGCGCGCGTCGGGCGCCCCAGTCAAATGTGATCCCGAAGAAGCAGAGATCAGCCTTGACCAGAGGGCTCGCCGGATCGAAAGCCACGTGGGGGGGGGGGGCGCCCCGAGCATCCCGGGCGCCCCCAGCCCTATAAAAGGGACCCTCGACCCTCTTCTTCAACAATCAATAACTGCGACTTTCATACGCTCTTCTGCTTCCACGAGACGCTCCAGAAATCTTCCAACTCGAGCTCTGACGACGTCCTGCTGCATCAATACTCCGATCTACACCGGACGTCGGTAACGAAATATTCATTTAAGTTTACGAAGCTAATTCTGTAATACTTGTGATTGTAAACTTTCTCGAACGTATAGAATTGCCCGCAGAAAACGGTCAACGACCGTGGGCCTTGGAGTAGGAGTCGATACAGGCTCCGAACCAAGTAAAACGACCGTGTTAGCATTGTTGTTGTGTCTTATTTCCGCTGCGCACTAACTCTTTTTAAATCCGAACGAATTGCGACATTCACCCCCCTCTCTCGCAACTCTCGATCCAACAGACCTGATGCATGAATCTCATGAATGTGCTGGGGGCATGGGACAGTCCAAAAGGCATGAGCATCCACTCATACAATCCATGTTGTGTCTTGAAAGCTATCTTCCATTCATCTCCTGGCTTGATTCGAATCTGGTGGTATCCACTCTTCATTGTGATTTTGTTGATAGCTCGGCTATCAACACACATGCACCATGAACCGTCTTTCTTTGGTATAAGTATGGCAGGGACTGCACAGGGGCTCATACTCTCGCGAATATAGCCTTGTCTCAATAGCTCCATAACTTGTCATTGTAGCTCTTCGACATCCTCAGGGTTAAGACGGTATGTCGGTCGGTTAGGCAAGCTTGACCACGGGACGAGATCAATTTGGTGCTGAATATCTCTCATAGGGGAAAGTCCTTGCGGAAGGTCTTCGACCATCAACTCAGTGAAGTTTGATAAGAGTTGTTGCACTTCAGCTGGTAGATCCGAGTCCGGGTCTATTACATTGCTTTTGAAAGGAAGCAAAGCATAGACTACATCTCTGTGCTTCATCTCATTCAAAAATCTAGACATAGAAAGTAGTGTAGAATTATTGGTTACCAAATTTGAAGGGGTTCCTTCTCGTCGGGGAGCCAATACGATGTTCCTCCCATTGATGCTGAGGGTGTAAGTGTTCTTCCGCCCATCATGAATGACGCTGCGATCATATTGTCACGGTCGTCCCAGTAATACGTGGCATGCATCCATTGACACAACATCACACCATATTCGATCATAATACTTACTGCCAATAGAAAAAGATAAAAGACACCTCCTATCTACGGTTACCTCACTTCCTTTACTTAGCCATGATAACTTGTGGGGGTTCGAAAATGGACTTAGCCTAGGCCCTAACCCTAGAACTGCATGCACCTATAGACTTAGAAGCCAGCATCTCACAAGCACCTTAGGGTACTTTTGGTTGATAGCCTAGAAAGGGTTGAGATGCTTAGGTCTTTGCCTTAATTCAAGATGCTTTAAGTCAGTGCATCTGCAGTAATTGGGGCACTAAATATAACTTTTACAGTAATCAAGTTAAGTGTCAAGTTTAGAAAATCTAACTTGAACAGAAACACTTAACTTGATTAACCCTAGCAAAAACTACTGCTTATAACAGTTAGTAAGTAGCTAAATGGGTTAGACAGGTCCCTACAAGAAAAAATTAACTGATTTGGTCTAAATCTTGGTTCAGTACAGCAAAATCATACAAATTTTTTATGAAAGTCATTTCTATTATACAATTTAATTTTTGCAATATCTATCTGTTTTTTGATATATGGCAAAGGGGGAGAGATGGGAAAAGAGAGAGTTCAAAATTCTTTTTTCAAACTCTCAGAATGTTTTTTTTCAAAAAGTTAACTACTTTTTGAAGTTTTTCAAAACTTTATAAGTACTTTAGGCTTAAGTTTTTCAAAACTTTATAAGTACTTTAAGCGTAAGTTTTTCAAAACTTTACAAGTACTTTAAGCTTAAGCTTTTCAAAACTTTATAAGTACTTTAAGCTTAAGCTTTTCAAAACTTTATAAGTACTTTAAGCTTAAGTTTCTCAAAACTTTATAAGTACTTTAAGCTTAAGTTTTTCAAAACTTTATAAGTACTTTAAGCGTAAGTTTTTCAAAACTATACAAGTACTTTAAGCTTAAGCTTTTCAAAACTTTATAAGTACTTTAAGCTTAAGTTTCTCAAAACTTTACAAGTACTTTAAGCTTAAGTTTTTCAAAACTTTATAAGTACTTTAAGCTTAAGTTTTTCAAAACTTTGTAAGTACTTTAAGCTTAGGTTTTTCAAAACTTTATAAGTACTTTAAGCTTAAGTTTTTCAAAACTTTATAAGTACTTTAAGCTTAAGTTTTTCAAAACTTTGTAAGTACTTTAAGCTTATGCTTTTCAAAACTTCGATTTACTAAGTACTTAAAAGTTTTCAAACTGTTGAGTACTTTAAACTTAAAAGACTTCAAATTTTTTAAGTACTCGAAACTCATGCTTTCAAAAATTTCCTCCATGTATTTTTAAAACTTAAGATTTCAAAAGTACCTAAAATTAAGTTTTCAAAATGCAAAATCATTCTAAGTAAAGTTTTCAAACTTAGAGCCCCACGACATTTTGAGAGATCTAGGGGGAGATTCCCTCCAGGGGGAGGGAACAAATTTTTATGCTTTTATTGAACTTAACTTTTTGAACTAGGGTTGCCATAAATCAAAAAGGGGGAGATTGTTGGTGCAGAAAGCACCAAACTCAAACCTGTATTTTGATAATGGCAACAGGATTCAAAAGTTAAGTATTATTTGTTATCTAACATGTCACTTGAGTGTGCAGAGTAAAAATCCTAGCAAAGGGCTGCTAGGCACCTGGCGAAGGACTGCCAGGAAACAAAGTCCTAGCGAAGGGCTGCTAGGCACTGGCGAAGGAATGCCAGGGTGAAAAGCCCTAGCAAAGGACAGCTAGGCTCCAGGCGAAGGACTGTTTGGGAATGAAGCCCTAGCGAAGGACCGCTAGGCACCGGGCGAAGGACAGCTCGGCATCCAAGACCTGGCAAAGGATCGTCAGGCAAAAGTCCAACCAAAGGAGGGTTGGCATCAGGTATATTCTCCCGAGAGGAGTAGGTGAGGACGCGTTCCCCGTAGAGGGAACAGTAGGCGTCAGTTCGACCTAGGGTTCCATTTAGGAAGCCCAAAGTCAAAACCAAGACAGCTAAGGCTGTATAATCTTATATTTTACTGCTTTATGTTGTTTTCGGACTAACCCTGGATGCAGGACCAAAGGAACGAGTGTCTGCAGCTCAGAGAGCCTCAATGGAGTGAGGCAGCAACTGAGTAGGGCGCCCCCAAGGAAAAGATGAAACAATTGAAGCAAAAAGAGCCTCGGCTGAATACTGGCCAGGGCGCCCTCAGCAACCAGGGCGCCCTCAGCGCCGCCCTTTGTCGCCCTCAGCGCCCAGGGCGCCCTCAGCAGCCAAGGCGCCCCGTGCCCAAGCCAGCGAAGCCGATTACATCTATCCAGCCGAGAAGCCCGCGCTGAAGAAGTCAAGCAGGGCGCCCCCAGTGTCAAAACTCATCCCTATTCGAGTGGGATAGAGGTTGACCGAGCGAAGCTCGGATCGCTTGACACGTGGAGGGCGCCCCCGACGTCCAGGGCGCCCCTAGGTGCTATAAATAGCACCCCTCGACCCCAAGCTTGGAGAACAACTTTCAATCAACGTTTCAACGCTCTCTGCTCTCGCGCTATGCCTCGGAATCCTCCCAACTCGAGTCGACGATGTCCCGCTGCTCCGAAAAAGTTGATCTTCCCCGGACGTCGGTAAAAAGAGCTATTTAAAGTTTACTGTACTTAATTCTGCAATATTATTGTGTAAACTATTTTGCGCCATATATAGAATTGCCCAAAGTAAATGGTCAACGACGGTGGGCCTTAGAGTAGGAGTCGACACAGGCTCCGAACCAAGTAAAATCGACTGTGTCTCTGTGTTGTGTTTTATTTTTATTTCCGCTGCGTACTTGCTCTAAATTTTCCGAAGAAAAATGTTTACCGATATTCACCCCCCCTCTATCGGTTTTCTCGATCCAACAATAAGGAGTAGCCAAAACTGGGCTTAAACCTTATTGAGAAAAATAAGAGCGAGAAGAGAAAAATAGAGATATAGTCGTAACGTGGCTTAAGCGAAGCAAATTGATTCAATATCTAAACAACTTATCCTAAACATGATCTAAGCATGAGTTTATATAGCACTCATATCCTAAAAAAACTCTAAACCAACCAGATTTAGTCTCCTAAAATTTAGGAACAAATTTAACTAACAAAAATTAGTTTCCTAAGATTTAGGAACAAACTAAACAAAAATATATAACCAATTAAAACCCCCCAACAAGACTTGGTTTCCTAAGATTTAGGAATAAACTAAATAAAAATATATAACCAATTAAAAAAAACCCTAAATATATAAATCTGAATATTATTTTGGATCCCCTCCCGCATCAGTAACTCATGTAAACAAGGCAAACAAACTAAGTCAACTCATAAACCAACCCAATCAGACTTAACCCAAACCACACTTGAGCTCCTACACCTTGACCTATTTGATTCACATGGAATCAAGTCACTATGCGGGAATCGATACTGCTTAGTAATCATCGATGATTACTCTAGGTTTACCTGGGTTAGGTTCTTGAAAACTATGGATGAAACCTTTAATTTATTTAGTGACTTATGCAATATGATTGAAAATCAAAATGATACTAAAATTAAAAGACTTAGGAGTGACCATGGGGAAGAGTTTGAAAATCAAAAGTTTGAGGAATTTTGCAAAGTCAACGGGTATATTCGTCAGTTTTCCTGTCCTAGAACTGTTGGGACCGGGTGCATGTTGACATGGATACGGGTTCGTAATTTTAAAATTTAATTACGTGCAGCGGAAGATTTAGCATAAATAATTTCTCAAATTATTTTAACCACGTATCTAGCATGCAACCTTATATTGTGTAGACATGATCATATATTAAAATTTTGCAGAAAGTAAACTAATTTACTTGATACCTCGAGTAACTCGAAGTAAGGGACGAGATCCAACCGTAGTGTCCCTTGGAAGCTCCGCCTCTATTCGCGTCCACGCCGAGTTCTCTTCGGGATGACTTCGCAAAGCCACGAGTTTCGTGCCGACAAGAACTACTAGATTCTCCAAAGGCACGACTAGAATATCAAGAGAGAGAGATGAAAAACTAACCACCAAACGAAGAACGGAATCCGTATTCCGGGAGGAAGGAAGGAGTCGCGATCCGCTTCTTCTTCTTCTTCGGCACCTTCTTGGTGGAGGTGGCTCATGGCAACTAGAAGGGGCGCCGGCCCTAGAGGAGGGAGAGGGCGCCGACCCTAGAGGAGGGAGAGGGCGCCGTCCCTAGAGGAGGTAGAGGGGGAGAAGGAGAGAGAGAGAGGGCTTGCTTCTTAATCTCTTGATTAATTGTTGGAATTCAAGGCTTGCCTTTGGTTCCTTTATATAGTAGCCTCTCCATTGCCAAGTCTCCCTTTTAACGGAATTAACGGAATAAATTTTCATAAGAAATTTATCTTATAAATATTCTTATGAATTATTCCGTTATGCCTAGTTTTATTATAACTAACTTTATAATAAAATAAATACATCTCTCCTTTTAATTATGGAATAAAAATTTGTATAAATTTTTCTTATCATGGAAAAATCAATTCATAATTGATTTTATAAATTAAAATTAAACCAATTCATAGTTCATTTTAATTTCCATAAAAAGAATAAATTTCTACAATTTTCTTTATATAAATTTCTTTATATAAATCTCTTTATATAAATTAATTTATTTATCCATAATTTTTATAAAACAAATCGCACTTGATTTATTTTATAATTTAAACCAAATAAATTGGTTTCCCTCCATGTTGTGGCCGGCCAAACCAAAGAGGGTGGGCACCCTCTTTGGCCGGCCACACCAAGCCTACTCCCTCGCGAATTAAACTCATTTAATTCGCCCAATAAGCCTTCAAAAGACTTAGCCATTTTAAGCTTCCGATGCACCTCTGATTAATTCAGATTCGACTTATTTCTCTTGATCAGAAAATCCAATTTTCAACTCGTTTTAAATCCCTCGGATTACTCGTAGTGCGTGTGACTAAATAGACTTTCGATTTATGTTGGCCGTCTATAATTAACCAATTATAGAACGATCATGAGTGGCACCTAGTAGTACATCATGACCCCCAATTAATCGAAAGATCAATGGTTGACCTCAGAAATAATTCTGAAACCCTTCAGCAGCTCTAATGAATCGTGCCTCATTCCCTTCACCATCTTATACCCACTTGGTTCAGGACATGGTCTGTGTGTGTCAGTTCCCACTAGGCTGACTATGTCACACCTAGCCCAAGTAGTGTCTTTCTCGTCCTTTGGATTTCTAATTACTCTCATGTATTTAAGAGACTCATACTCTAAACATGACATGCTTTGGCCAGAGGCTTTGAGTAACAATCCGACGATAGGCTTGGGTATACATCTCCTCGCAAGGAGTGGTGAATCCTTTGTAGGCTGTTCAAACATCTTCGGGCACTTCGGCTCATACCCAACCATCCTGGGTCCACACCTCCTTGGAGATGCTTGCTTAAGATGTTAAAGTATAAGTCTCCATGACCAAGATGACTTGAACACCGCAAGTCAAAGGAACATCGCACTTAAGCTGCAGTAATAACTTTCATTGACATATCTATATGTAGATTACCATATGAAGTTTTACAGTCAGTCACTCCAATGAACTAGTTCCCTTAACTAGCATCCATGTTTATCTCCGGACATCCCAATGTCACCAGCCAGTGAGAATCAGCTGATTAGAGAATAACCCATGCTAGTCTCAACAGAATTGACAGTGTCCATATTTATCAATTCATCGACTAGGGATATTTTCAATACTTCACAATTGCACATATAGAGATAATCACTAGTTGTCATTCCATCACAAATTCTCTCATGCTGTGAATTGTATTGCGGATATTCAGTAAATGAGTTTAAGATCCCAATCAAATACACAAACATGTATACTCAAATAGTGAATTTTCATTTATTGAAATAAATGTTTACAATCATAAGGCGATTGCCTTAGGACACTTCTCTCATATCACTAATAAGAACCGCCCAACAAAATGGGATAGTTGAGAGAAAGAATAGAACCCTTCAGGAAGCCGCTAGGACAATGCTCAATGAACATAACCTAGCTAATCAATTTTGGACAGAAGCGATAAATACATCATGTTATATTCAAAATAGGGTCCTAATTAATAAAAGACACATCAAGACACCCTATGAACTCTATTATCATAGATTACTAAATTTACACTATCTAAGAGTCTTTGTCACGCCCCGAGACCCAGGAGCCGCTGATCCAATAGAAAATCGGACAGCACCTCCCCTGTCCGGCGGACAATTTACACATACACACAGATAAATATATCACACACAATATATATATTTGCACAACCACGCAGTTTAAAGGGCCTCAGGCCTCAGATATATGCAGAAACAACAGTTATATGATTATAACTATCGAAAAACCAAATCCGAACTCACCTGAGCTGCCAGGGGGCAGGATCAAAACCAAAATCGAACGAAGTCCAACATAGGACTCAAAAGTACAATACCATCCAATAAAACGTGCATACATGGTTAAAACATCACAACGGAAGCATAGGAATACTACAGGGTCCATAACAAAACAACGAAAAACCAAAAAGAGCTCCTCTAGAGCTAGGGACTGGCAGCTCGGGATCTCCTCGCAGACATCAACCTGAAATAAAAATATATGGCAACGGGGTGAGTCCATAACTCAGCGAATACCAACAGATATGCATAGGAGGTTATACTAACAATAAGAGTTCAGCTACTACAGTCTCATAGCAACAGTAGAGAAAGACTAGTACTGAACATACCGAAGTAGATACATACCTGAATCCATCTAACCTGTATAGAGGGTAAGAAATACCAAAGGAAAACCAATAGACATATAAGCTCAGATAACAAGTCTCCAGAATATGCAATGTCAAACAAGTGCAAGAATCAAGTGCAGCAAACAATGCACGATGCAAAATATGCACATGGTGCAATGACATGTGTCACCCCTGACACCAGACAGAATCATCGTACACCTGTCATAGGGACGTCTGAACGGGTAGGGCTCTGACAACTGTACACTGTGCCATCACTGCTCCTGAGTGACCGGGTGGACAGGATGCTGGTGGAGACTCCGCTCCGACCCCAAGCAATGGGGGAGTCAAGCTCTCATCTCCTCGTGGCTCAGTACGAGAAGGGATCCCTGGCTGCTACCACGCCCGCGCTCACCCTCCAAATAGTGGCCGAACGGAGCAATACAGGGCAAATGCGCACATCCTACGGTATCCACTAACCCATGAGTGGCCGTGTGCACATATCATGTACCGGAAGACGATTAGGCTCAACCACAAGGGAGTCGCTGATCGCCGGCATGCAACAGTGCAAGGATGGTGTATGATAGATACACATACCTCCCTCCCAAGTCCTCAGTATACTAAGTCTCAGTCTGAAATCCTATTACAGGAAATACAGGTAACCTACAAGGTATACTGACCGGAAAACTACCAATCCCTCAAGGTCAAATGCAGGAGACAATACCACGATCTCTAGCATACAAATGGATATGACAATACCTGAGACTGTATGGAACTAACAGCAGAATAACTCAGGGATGAACAACAAGTATCCAGAACTGACATAATAAACAGGGATAAACAACAATATCCAGAACAGACATAATAACCAGGGATAGCGTAAAATCTTACTGCTATCTATAACATCCTATGCATAACAAAATGACAATATCAAGATAGATAAGTCAAAGGGTACCCGCCTCCAAATAGGTGAAGTCCGTATCAATTGAGACAGAACCACCCGTCAAAATAAGTAGCAATAAATCCGATCAAGCTCCTGTATCAAGGATGTAATTAATTAGCTATTATACAAATAACAACTAGCTAATTAATCCCTAATCCGTTTTAGGGTTAACCTAATCCATCCCTTTTCATTTAATTCCCTTTAATTAAATGGAAGGTTTCTAATTACCCCATGTAATTAAGATTTAGGTTTAGGTGTTACTTTAAATTCAATTCAAATTCTACTTTAGTTCATTAGGTTTAAATCTCCAATTTAAACCTAACCTCATTCTAATCATCCCACCACCTATCCAAATTATATAACAGGTTCCCAATTAGAGCTACTAAACATTAAATGCTCCAACAGATCACATCCCAACTACCATTCCTACCTGGGTTTCCAAACAAAATCATCATCTGAGTTACACGATGGATTAAATCCAATTAACATTAAGAAAAATCCAAATCTAGAACTCCACCTATCTCCTTACCTGAGCCCGAGCAGCCCTCCACGACAATAGCTTTCGATTGCACTGGGAAATGGCGCACGCCAACCAGAAAATAGTTGTCTGAGCTTCAGCAGCCAATTTCAGACGAAAGAGTTGCGGCAATCATCCAGGCCACACTCCAATACCCTGATCCAACATTGCACAAATGTTTCCAACAGGGACAACCTCAGAAGCTACAACCACAAAATCAATCCCTTACCTCAGGTCCCTGGAGATCCGAATCCAAGACCTCCTTCCCAGCTCCAAGCCGCTGACCGGAACACCGCCGGACAAAACCTTGGGTCGTTCCGGAAAAAGTTTCTGATCAGTGAGGACATCAACCCAACAATCTCGATTCACAGAATCTCGAGTCTACCAAACCCTAACTCACCTCAAGTGGGGTTTCGGAACCTCGATGAATTTGTCGGCCTAAGGGCACCGCCGCGCCCCAAATCGCCTGAAGAGGAAGCCCTTGCAACCGATTGCGAGAGGGCTTGAGGATCGAAGGTTTGAGGCTTCGACGTCGGCTGGAATCTCAAGATATGGTTCGCCGGAGAGATGGAAGCCGAAGGAGACTGTCGTCGGCGCTCGATCGAGAGAAGAGAAGAAGGAAATGGGGCAGCCGTCGAGTTCGGCCAGGGCAGCGAGACGAAGGAGGTGTTGCGGCTGTGGAGGAGTCGGCCGAATGAGGTTTTAGGTCAAGTATATAAGTCGGGTGATTTTGCATTTAGGTCCCCAAGCTTAGTTTTTTGCAATTTAATCCCTCCAGTTCAGCCTAATCGCTAGACCACCCCTAGGGTTTAGAATTCCTTATCCATTAAACCCTTAAACTTCGTCCCAGAGCTCGGAAAGATTCTAGGAATTTTTTTCAAAAAATTTTCCAGAGTGGTATAACGTGTCGGATTTTACAGTCTTTGGGTGCAAAGTCCACATTTTGAACACTAAGGACTATCAAGGTAAGTTCCAATCAAAGTCAACCCCAGGGACCTTCATAGGATATTCAACAACTAGTAAGTAGCTAACTGGTTTAGATAGGACCCGAACAAATTCAGATTAATTAGTTTGGTCCATTTCTTGCTTGAATTCACTAGAGTTGGTTCAATACGGATTTAAAATTTCTTTTAACTAACTCCAATTCAAAATTGACTTGCAATAATTTTATCATTTTTTTGATATATGGCAAAGGGGGAGAGTAAAAGAAAAAGAGAGTAAAATTTTTTCAAATTTCTATCTATTTTTTTTTTAATTTTCTATCTCTCTTGCAAAAAGTAAAGAAAAACTGTTAAGTGCTTTCAAAAAAATTTCTAAGTGAAGTTTTCCTTAATGAACAAAATTGTCTGAGCAAAAAACTTTTTGAAATTGTTTTTGGCAAATGTTTCTAAGTAAAGTTTTCCTTAGTGAACAAAATTGTCTGAGTAAAAAACTTTTTGAATTTTTTTTAGGCAAGTGTTTCTATGTAAAGTTTTCCTTAGTGAACAATTTTTTTTAAGCAAAAACTTGTTTAAAAATTCCTTAAAGATTATTTTAAGTAAAAATGTTTTTCAAACTGCACAAATTGTTCTTAAAGCGAAATTTTTCTAAGCGTGCAAAAACTGTTGTGCAAAAATTGAAGTTTTTTTGGCAAATTGTTTGTTGCAAAATTTGGCTAATCTTTTTTAAGTGAAATGTTTTCAAGTGAAAATTTTCTCTGATAAAGTTTTTTTGCTAAAGAAAGTTTGTTAAAAATTCCTCTTTCCAAAAATTAGTTTAAATAAAAGTTGTTGTGCAAAGCCTGTTTAAGTAAAAGTCTTTAAAGCAAAATTTTGACTTGCAAAACTTTTCTAAAGTGGAAAATTGTCTGAGTGTAAAAAGTTTTTTGTAAGTGCAAATGCATTTGCTCTATCTTGAAAAATGCCTAGTCAATAATTTAAAGCACTTAGAAGTTTTTCGAAAATTACATATCATGGAAAGCTTCAGGGAGAGAATGTTTATTTCAGGGGGAGCTAATTAAAGTTTTTTTAAAATAATGTTGTTTGTTAGATGTGCTTGAAATGCTTGTTAACTTAGCTTTTTTGAACCGTGTTGCCATAAATCAAAAAGGGGGAGATTGTTGTTGTCGGAAGCACCAAAGTTAAACCTATGTTTTGATAATGACAAAGGGTTCAGAAGTTAAAGTTTATTGTGATCTAACAATGCTAATCAAGTGTGCAGGAAAAGTCCTAGGTACGCTAGGCAAGAAGTCCTGATTCTAAGAATTGGACACTAAGTCCTGGCCACGGGCTGGGCATCTAAGTCCTGATATAGGGTTGGACAATAAGTCCTGGTCGCGGACTGGGCATGAAGTCCTAATTCGAGGAATTAGGCAATAAGTCATGGCTGAGGGTTGGGCACCGAAGACCTGACCGAGGGTTGGGCAAGAAGTCTTGGTCGTAGACTGGGCACGAAGACCTGATCTGGAGGATTGGGCAAAAGTCCAACCGGAAGAGCCAGTTGGCAAATAGGTAATCTCTCCTGAGAGGAGTAGGTGAGGGCGCGTTCCTCGTAGGAGGGAACATTAGGCGTCGGTTCGACCTAGACTTTCATTTGGGAAGCCCAAAGTCAGAACCAAGATAGCTCAGGTTGTAAAACATGCATAATTCTATATTGTTTATATGTTATTTATGTTTTGGAACTCACCCTGGCTGCAGGAACGAAGGGATGAAGGTTTCTGCTCCCAGGCGCCTCAATGGAGTGAGGCACCCTACTTGGCTAGACACTTGTGTTGAGACAGGCGCCCCAGACAAAGGGCAATTCCAGAACAACTACGAAGAAAGCCTCAAGACTGCAACAGAGGCGCCTGTGTTAACACAGGCGCCCCAGTTAGCTCAGGCGGCCTAGTTGAAGGGATAAGCACTGGCCAAGTCTGCGGATTGAGTTTCGCGCAGAGAGGGCCACGTGTCAGGCGCCCCCTTCAACACAGGCGCCCCAGCTATGACTATATAAAGGGGTTCACCCCCTTGGCTTCCAACACAATTACTTTCTACGCATTCATTCAAGCGCTCCACTCCGACAAGCTCCGTGCTCAAGATTTAAGCGCTAACGACGACCCACGGCTCCGAATTTCTAACTTTTCCGGTCGTTGGTATAAAATTATTTTACTGCTGTATTTTCTTTTTAATTCTATATTCGAACTTCATTTGTAATATTTTACGTAATATAGAATTGCCCATCGTAAACGGTCATGGACCGTGGGTCTTGGAGTAGGAGCCGACCGCGACTCCGAACTAAGTAAAACAAACGTGTTAGCATTGTCTTGTTTTACTTTTCGCTGCGCAAATTACTCTTACGTTTTCTGAAAAATTTGTGGATCAATATTCCCCTCTATTGATTGAAACCGATCCCACATTCACTACTTTGACACCAACAAATAGGAGATTTGCACCTTCTACCATAAAGAGCTTCATAAGGCGTCATACCAATAGTAGTTTGGTAACTGTTATTATAGGCAAACTCAACTAAACATAAATATTTGCACAAACTGCCCTTGAAATCTAATGCACAAGCTCTGTGCATATCTTCTAAAACTTGATTTACTCTTTCTATCTACCCATCAGTTTGAGGATGGAAAGCTATGCTAAATCTTAGTTTGGTACCAAGTGCTGTCTGTACACACTCCCAAAAGTGCGAAGTGAAACGACCATCTCTATCAGATATAATGATCTTCGGAACTCCGTGCAGTCGGATCACTTCCTGTACATATAACTAGGCTAGTCTTTCTATTGAGTAAAACACTTTGATTGCCAAGAAGTGTGCAGACTTGGTCAATCTGTCTATAATTACCCAGATAGCATCATAGTCATTTGTTGTCTTTGGTAGAACAACAATGAAGTCCATGGCTATATCTTCCCATTTCCACTCGGGAATCTGTATGGGTTGTAGGACTCCTCCTGGCCTCTGGTGTTCTGTTTTAACTCTTTGACATGTCAGACAGGTACTGACATATTTAGCTACATCTCTTTTCATTCCAGACCATCAAAATCTTCTTTTCAAATCCTGATACATTTTGGTAGAACCAGGGTGCATAGAATATGGAGTTCTATGGGTTTCTTCAAGAATTTTCTTTCTCAGCTCTTCATTGTTGGGGACACATAGACAGTCACCATAATAGAGTATCCCACTATCAAATACTCTAAATTCTTTACTTTCTCCTTCTTGCATCTCTTGTTTAATCTTTTGAATATCAGAATCTTGATCTTGCTTTTTCTGTATATCCTCAAGCAGAGTTGACTCGAGTGTCAATACTTAGAGTTGCTCATATATGATCTCAACTCCATAATCTACTATCTCTTTCTACAATGGTGGTGACTGTTAGTAGGATCCCTAGAGCCAATTATGTGATGATTGACTAGGGGTATTTTGTATCATATTCTATTATTAATAAAGGCATGTTTGGTTACTATACTTACTTTGTATTCTATGCCGAATAACTAAGTATAATAATGTCCTTGTGTAGTAGGTTCTTATCTACATTATATCGATTGGTTGAATCGATAGTGAGATAATGTAGAGAACACTACACTAAATTATTCCTAGTCAAGCATTAATATTCAGGGACAATATTAATGCATTGAGACTAGCATGTAGGTCAACTGATGACTTGAGCTCACAAGTTATGGATATGTGATATCAAGTTGACACATGGGTATACATTAGAGAATGTGTACTGAATGACCCGCCATGAGAATGTTTCATAGATTGTCATATGAGTGTCATAGACTTTCTCATGTGACTATTGGTATGAATAGTCCTTAGACCTAAAGTCACTACATTTCCCTACATAAGGAGTTATGTACTTTGGTATCGTTAAACGTCACCCGTAACAGGGTGGACTATAAAGGCGATCACTGGGTATGTAATGAATTATGCGGAGGGATGTGAGTGATGTAGATGGGATCTATCCCTCCCATATGACGGGAGTGATATCTGTGGGCCCCTTGATTGAGTAGGAATACTGAAACGCATGTCCATACTCAAATGAGTCAATATGAGATATTGAGCTCATTTGTTTGAGTGAGTCTACTCGGGGATCAAGAAACACAAGATTGATTGAGGATGACATGGTCTATGCCTCATTGGTCAATCTAGATATCAAGGATAGAAGGACAAGGTCATACACTATCATAGTCACGGAGGTTTAGTCGGATCTCGACTTTTCTTGTTACTTGGGTAGCAATGATGCATTGCTAGATGCCGCTCATTGTTTATGTGTCTAAAGTGTTTAGGCGCATTACCAACGTCACGAGAACCTATTGGGTCACACACAAAGAACACAATGCTTCAAGAAATCTGATCGGCAGACCTGAACCCGAGTTGCGAACTCGGGAGGTCAGTTCGCGAGCCCGAGTTGGGAACTCGGGAGTCCGAGTCCGATTTGGGAACTCGGGGAGTCCGAGCCTGAGTTGGGAACTCGGGGAGTCCGAGTCCGAGTTGGGAACTCGGGGAGTCCGAGTTGGGAACTCGGGGAGTCCGAGCCTGAGTTGGGAACTCGGGAGATCTGAGCTTGAGTTGGGAACTCGGGGGCACAGGTCGGGAGCTTGGCAATCGGCAGACTGAGTCGGAGCTCGGCAGACTGAGTCGGAGCTCAGCAGACTGAGTCGGAACTCGACAGACTGGGTCAGCACTCGGCAGACTGGCTCGGTACTCGGCACTCGGGGCTCAGCACTTGGGAGACATGGTCGGGAGACCGAGTCGGAAGCCCAAGAGGCCCGGTCGGATTTGCATGCAGGAAAGAGAAAAGTCTCTCTTCATTGGATGAAGAGAAGATGAAGAGTCACATGGAAAGATGTGCTCTTTATTGGCTTTAAAGAAGGGAAGGCAAAGAGTCAAATGACTCTTGGTATTCATGGGATGAATATAAAAGGTGTCACGCCCCGAGACCATTGGAGCCGCTGCTCCAATATAAAATCGGGCAGCATCTCCCCTGTCCGGCGGACAATTTACACAAATATACAACACACGCAGTTTATAATTAGGCCTCAGGCCTCAAAACAGATATATAATATATGAAAAATGATAACAACGCAATATGAAACACCGTAAAACTCACCTGAGCTGCCTCTAGGGCAAGCGCGCAGCAAAACCACATCATAAAGTCCAACAAAGGACTCAAAAATACAACACCGTACGAATAAATCCAATACAAGCCCTCGGTAACATAACGAATACAAAACATATACTATGCTATCAAAAGAAAACCAAAAACCAGCGGAAGCTCTCATCCGAATGGAGTCATGAGGACCCGGGACCGGCAATTGGGCTCCTCCGGCAAGCTATCAACCTGAAAACAAAAATATTACGACGGGTGGTGAGTCCAAGTGGACTCGCGGGTATATAGATAGATATGCATGGCTCAACAGAAATAGCTGAAATAGCTAAACAGGAACAACATATACAGTCTCAATAGGAATATCAGAATATGCATAACTGAAAATAACAACTGACTGTACATACCAGAAATCAGTCTATCCATACCATAAACGACTCGTACCGACACGAGGAAGTGCAGGGTCATCATTCTACACATAAGTATATCCTGTACATGCATGTCAAACAAGTGCAGCAAATAAATGCAGCAATCACAATCAAAATGCACAATGCATCATATGCACATGGTGCAATGTCATGGTCACCCCTGACGCCAATCAAGCCACCGAGACAGGCGATACTGTGTCGACCGAATGGGTAAAGCTGTGACACTGTACGCACCCTGATATCACTGCTCCTGAGTGACCGAGTGGACAGGATGCTGGCGGGGGACCACCCCCCTACCTCATGTATATATGAGGGAGCGTCACTCTCATCTCCTCTGGTCTATGGGAAGAGAAGGGATCCCTGGCTGCTACCACGCACCGGAACCACCCTCCAAATAGTGACCGTGCGGAGCAATACAGGGCAAATGCACACACCCAACGGTATCCACTAACCCATGAGTGGCCGTGTGTGCATATCATGTACCGGAAGACGATAGGCTCAACCACAAGGGAGTCGCTGATCACCGGCATGCAACAGTGCAGGTATGGTGCATGACTCAAACACATGCAACCCCTACCAGATCATCATACATAACTCAACATAACATGCATAGGTCGATCACAGGTATAATAACCTAACCATTATGCAACTAAGTGCACATGCAAGTAATAACAGAATCAACCAAATGCAGATATCAGGTGACATGCAACAATAACCCAATCAATCCATATCTAGACACACATGCAAGTATGACCAAAATCAACCAATGCAAATATCAGGTGACCTACCACAATAACCCAATCAGTCCATATCTCGACACACGTGCATGTATGACCAGAATCAATCAATGCAACTATACAATGGTATGCTAATCCCTATCCTCAAACTCATGCTCATACCAATGCTATACAGAATCATATAGCAAATAAATGAGACTGTATAGAAAGAAGTTTAGATCATATCCAAGGTCAAGCATAAGTATCAAGCAGGATAACAAAACGGTAGCAGATAAAGGTCAATATCAGCCTACTGCATCAATAACAAATATCCATGCATAAAGATAAACTGGATCTATAGAAGACAAGCAAGAAGTACTCGCCTCAAAGTAAGAGTAGTCCGTATCAATAGAGAACCTCTCGTCCAATGGTCCAAAGCAATCAAGGTCCAAATCAATGCCCTGTATCAAAGGATATAGTTTTAGCTATCATAACAATTAGTGGTTAGCTAAACAAATTCCTATATCGTAGCAGGGTTCACCCATTCGTCATATTGCTTTAATTATATCTAATTAAATGATTTACCTACATTGGGTTGAAATTCCACCACCTAACCCAACTCACATTTCATCACCGAATCAAACACCCGACTATAATAGATCAAGGGTGGGATTTACCCCAAGGTATACTAACCCAATCAACACTGAGTTAAGCTCTCACAAGCAGATCAAGGTATAGAATCTTACACCACCGAGACAATCTATTCTCAAAGCTTCACACAACTGGACTAAAATCCAAATTAAACCTACATCATCCTTATTAAAACAGAGCATCAATCCTCCAACCCAATCTCAACATCTTAGATTTGGAACTCATGACACATGTAGCTAATCCTAACCAAACAGAGTATCCAACTAGCTTATCAAGCTCTATAACAATAACCAATCCAAAAGAAAACTCACGGTTGAGCCACAGGGAATCAAACACAATAACTCAAAGAAACCCCAGCTGATCAGATTAGTAAATCCATTCAAAATAGGACAACTTCCAGTCTCTATAACTAAATCTAAACCCTAACTCCTCCAAGCTAACTAAAATCAATCCATCATCATTTTGATCCAAAACAAACATTAAACAGATCCCCAAAACAATACAAACTGAACCACCTCATTGCAACACCAATTCGACACAAGATAACAACCCGCCAATAGCATCGCAGCTCAAGAAACTGATCTAGGTCCAAGCCATACATTCCATACAACATTCCAATATAACATTAAACTATTAGAGCTTAAACCAAATCATTGTGGTATCACAACGAACTTACCTCTCAATGCTCACGCCCAGGAAATCGCCTCCCTAGCTCTGAATCTGGCACCCAGCAATAGAAGTAGGAAGATCAACCAAACGACATAATCCCATTCAACCCTTCAGATCCCCTCTTCCTCTGCGTCCTCTCTGATACCAGATCCATGTACGCAAACACCCCTCCTAGTTCGGCCAGAGAAGAAGATTGAGGAGAAGATTGCAACAAGTCTGAGGCTAATCCAAACTCCTCAAAGCCATAGCAAATAGAAACCCTAAGCATACCTCTAGTGTGATCGAAACTCGATGCTACGTCGGCAATCCTTAGCGATGGTATTGCACGGTGGCCCAATCGCATGAAGAGGCAAAGCTCGTGTAACACCCGCTTTTTTTTTGCGGCGTTACGTTAACATGCTTAGGGCATGTAGACATCATAAGGCAGCGGAATAACTTAACTTATACATGCCCTGTTACCATTCTTAACTTATTGACATGGGAACCTTAGCATATTAACTTTGAACTTAAGCATCATATCATGTCTCACATAACATCATATCACAAGGTCATAAGGTTTCATAAGTTATTATTCAAACATATAGTTTCCTGGGCTAAGTCACTACGACACACATGCGTTCTTGCCCTCCTGCTGCTTCCTTCATTGTCCCCTTGAATGATCTGCGGTATAAGGAAATAAGACTATAAGCATACAGGCTTAGTAAGACTCTTTCCTACTCACAAAACCATTCATCATTCATCATCTCATAATGAGCACATAAAACATTAACATACTTGGTGCTCTACTTAGAACATAACATCTTACGTCACTTGTCGTATACATAGCATGGCATGAACATAAACACAATAACATTCTAAGCATGGCATGATACATGGCATAAACATAAACATCATAGACATTCTAAGCATGGCATAATTCATGGCATAATTCATAAACATAGTGAACATAATTCATGGCATAAATCATAATCATCGTGAACATTCTAAGCATGGCATAATTCATGGCATAAACATAAACATCATAGACATTCTAAGCATGGCATAATTCATGGCATAAATCATAAACATAGTGAACATTCTAAGCATGACATAATTCATGGCATAAACATAAACATCATAAACATTCTAAGCATGGCATAATTCATGGCATAAACATAAACATCATAAACATTCGAAGCATGGCATAATTCATGGCATAATTCATAAACATAGTGAACATAATTCATGGCATAGATCATAAACATAGTGAACTTTCTTTCATGGCATAGATCATTCATTCTCATGCATACTTCTTAACATGAAACATAAGCATAAAGTCTTATCATCATAGCATAATGCATAACATGAATGGATGCATGAGTGGAATGCATATACATGAGGGATGCTTAACTTTTAAAATATACTTTTAATTGCTTAAACATAATCATCATAACATCATTTGGGGCCCCCGGCTTGTACCACATACATACATCATAGCGCGCATCCCTAGCAAGTCCGAGGTCGCGAGCCCCAACCTACTAGGGTAAGGACAGCATAGTCGGTAGTCCCCGAATCGAGGCGTTCTTAAGGTGCCCATCCCTGTTGCCCAGCTCCGGTAGGGCCAGAACCGTGGACAGCTACGGTAGTCCAAAACCGGGGCGTTCTTAAGGTGCCCATCCCTTGGACCCATACTTCGGTCCGGTACAAGCCCATACATAAAGTAAAATACTTTTCATGTGTCATCATTCATCATTCATTCATAGCATACTTAACATAGCATAACTTGTTACGGCTCGGCCCGTCTACCGGCCCATTTACCGGTCCTCTCGACCGTCGTACCGTCAACCATCGACCGTGCCGTTTAGCATATTTATGCCTTAAAGACATAAGCATCATCTTTCATTCATCATACTTGTCGTTCATCATCATTCATTCATCATACTTGTCATTCATCATACTTAACATCATAGCTGTGCCTTAAAGGCATGTACTTAACTTCATTCATAAGAATGGCATACATATGTATCATTCATAAGACATGGCATGTATCATTCTTATCATGAACATAAACATAACATACTTAACATGGCATCATTTTCATTCTTAAACATGGCATCATCCTCATTCTTAAACATAAACATAACATACTTAACATGGCATCATTCATATCATGAACCTAACATATCATAGCATCATTTTTATCGTGATCATAACCCTATCATTCTTATCATGGCATCATTCATATCCTGAACATAAACTTATCATACTTATCATGTCAACACATAAACATATACTTGAAGTTAAAGGCTCAACCCTAACCCTTGGGTCCTTGAGGTTGGCCGAAACATATGGGGTCTCTAGGGTACCCCAAAAATTCCCAAAAATTGTATTAAACCTCTAGACATCATGAGAGTACATTAAACATCATGATTGGGATTTTTATCATCATTTTAGACCCTTAAACATGGCGGCCGAAACCCTAGGGTGTCCTAGGGTGCTTGCTTAGGTTCCTTCATGTTGGCCGAAACCCTAGGGTATCCTAGGGTAGTCCGAAAATTCCCAAAAATTATACTTAACCTCTACACATCATAAGGGAACATTAAAAAACATTATCAAGATTTTTGGCATAATTATAGACCTGTAAATCATGGTGGCCGAAACCCTTAAACTTAGGGTTCCTAGTTTTGTTTCTTTCATGTTGGCCGAAACCCTAGGGTGTCCTAGGGTACTCCAAAAATTCCAAAAAATTGTACTTAACCTCTACACATCATAAGGGATCATTAAATAACATTAAAATGATTTTTATCATAATTATAGACCTGTAAATCATGGTGGCTGAAACCCTTAAACTTAGGGTTCCTAGTTTTGTTTCTTTCATGTTGGCCGAAACCCTAGGGTGTCCTAGGGTACTCCAAAAATTCCAAAAAATTGTACTTAACCTCTACACATCATAAGGGATCATTAAATAACATTATCATGATTTTTAGCATAATTATAGACCTGTAAATCATGGTGGCCGAAACCCTTAAACTTAGGGTTCCTAGTTTTGTTTCTTTCATGTTGGCCGAAACCCTAGGGTGTCCTAGGGTACTCCAAAAATTCTCAAAAATTGTACTTAACCTCTACACATCATAAGGGAACATTAAATAACATTATCATTATTTTTAACATAATTATAGACCTGTAAATCATGGTGGCCGAAACCCTTAAGCATGAGGGTCTTGGTTTTCTTTCCTTTCAACATCAAATTTGCAAACTAACCAATATATCATGCTAAAAATCATGGGAATCATAGGGAACTATTATACCACAGGTGAGGGAGTCATACCTTGGGTTTCTTGATTTTTCGAATCTTGGAAGAGAAGAAGAAGGAAGACTTGTTGTCTCTTGATCACCCCTAGCCTTGGAACCTTAGGAAACCTTTAGATCTTGGTGGTAGGACCTTCTTGTGGAGTTTTCCCAAGGGAAAATCTCCCTTGTAGATTTCATCTAGGATGAGAAAGAAGGAGGAAGAGAATGCAATTGATGGAGAGAAGAGAATAACTCCCAAAACCCTCCTCTTTATAACCCATTAAGGTGGTGAATGAAGAGTCTCTCCATGACTCTTCATCTTCTTCTTAATCTCAACATATATCCACTTCATTTCCTCATAGAAATCCCTTGCTAGGTGAGTTGGTTAAGGCTTACATGGTTGTACAAGAGGTCCAAGGTTCAATCCTTGGCTCATGCACCTTTATTTTTATTTTATTTTCATTTCATTTATTTTATTATTTTTATTTCTTAAATTCCGAAAATCCCCCTAAAATCACCCATAATTATGCCAATATTCCTAAATAAAATTCTTTTATATTTATATTAATTTTACCTAATTTATATTAATTTTACCTAATTAATACCCATTTTTGGAGCCCATTTAAAGCTCATTAGTACCTAGTTTCTCAATTTAAATGAGAAAATCATGGATTCCTATGCCAAATTTTGTGTTAATATTTCTAGACCTCTCGGAAAATTATCTAAACATGCTTAATATTTTAATAAAATATTAAGAGAATTTTCCGGGTCGTTACAGCTCGGGGGCCTGCTCCCTCGATCCTCCAACAAGCTTCTGAGGAAGGATGGTTTTCGTAGCTGGCTGAGGAAGGGAGGAGGCTACGGCTAGGTTTCACAGAATGGGAGAAGGGAGATCGCGTGAGAGGGGAAGGAAAAAGGCTCGGGCACTTGATTGCGGCGAATGAAGAGGGGAAAAGAGGATTTAGGGCATAAGGGTGGAGGTTTTGCACATTAGCCCCTCCACTTTAGCAATTCCAAGCTAAGCCCCCTATTTTAGATTTTTAACCAACAACCCCTTTAGAGTTTAGGTTTAATCACACTTAAGTCCCCCAAACTTAGTTTTCAAAGCGATATAACCCTCTAATTTCAGTTTGGGTCTCTCAAACCCTAAATTTTCTTTCGAAAAAATTTTCTGGATCATGTCAAAAGTGTCGGATTTAACAAAAGGGGTCAAGTCATTTTGAATGACAACTAAGTGTGCTTCCTTCTTCCCTTCTTCTCTTCTTCCTCTCCTCCCTTCTTGGCCGAAACCTTATTGTAAGGTTATTGGTGTTTTCGAGCTACCTCAAGTTGCTAGCACAACTAAGGTAGTTCTCCCGAAGTTGAGAGATTGTGTCCGTGTGGATATGAATAGAGGCACGGATGTTTGAACGTGCAAGAGATCCAGCGCATCTTGGACGAGCGGGATAAACGAAGGGCACGCTTCAAAGGTATAAACAGTAGATAAATCTATTAGATAGATAGCTTTGTACGAGTTTTCTTTCGCATGGATCGCTCGTGGGTTCTTGTTTCCGTTGCGTTTTTATTGTTTTGTGCTGGGACAAGCCCAACAGTGACAGTGATGACAGGAACATCAAAGTTGCGCAAGTCTTTCTACTTAACGCATCAGCCACTTTATTCGCTTTACCATGGTGGTAGAGGATTTCACAATCATAATCTTTGACTAACTCCAGCCACCTTCGCTGTCTCATATTTAGGTCCTTCTGAGCGAAGAATTATCTCAGACTCTGGTGATCTATGTAAATCTTGCACTGGGCTCCGTACAAATAATGTCTCCACATTTTGAAAGCGAAGACTATTACTACTAACTCAAGATCATGAGTAGGGTAGTTCTTTTCATAATCCTTAAGTTGCCTGGAAACATAAGCAATGACCTTCCCTTCTTGCATGAGTACAACTCCAAGTCCCAGCTTTGATGCATCACTGTATATATCGAAGCTTCTGTCACTTTCGGGAACTGTAAGAATGGGAGCACTTTTCGGACTTTTCTTCAACTCAATAAAACTCTGCTCACACTCTTTAGTCCATTCATATTTCTTATTCTTTCTGGTAAGGGCTGTTAGTGGAGAAGCTATTTTTGAAAAGTCCTCCATGAATCTTCTGTAATACCCTGCTAAACCCAGAAAGCTTATGATCTCACTGGCATTCTTTGGTTGACCCCAGTTACTAACTTCTTCAATCTTTGCTGGGTCTACCATAATACCCTCCTTGGAAATGCTGTGGCCTAAAAAAGCCACTTGGTCAACCTAGAATTCACACTTTGAAAATTTGGTATACAATTTCTTCTGCTGTAAGGTCTTCAACACTACCCTTAGATGTTCGTCATGTTCTTCCTGAGACTTTGAATAAACTAGGATATCATCGATGAAGACTATGACGAACTTATCAAGAAACTCCTTGAATACTCGATTCATCAGATCCATGAATGTTGCAAGGGCATTTGCCACTCCAAAGGGCATGACTACAAACTCGTAATGTCCATACTGTGTTCGGAAAGCAGTTCTCGGTACATCACTCTCCTTGACTTTGAGTTGATGGTAACCTGACCGCAGATCTATTTTGGAAAACACTATTGCCCCTTTCAACTGATCAAATAAATCATCTATCCTTGGCAAAGGATATCTGTTTTTGATGGTCACCTTATTCAGGGCTAGATAATCTATGCACATTCGCATAGATCCATCTTTCTTCTTGACGGACAACATGGGATCTCCCCAGGGTGAATGACTAGGGCAGATGAAACCCTTATCTAGTAACTCGTATAATTATTCTTGCAGTTCCTTCAGTTCTGTTGGCGTCATATGATAAGGTGTCTTTGAAATCGGATTGGTACTTGGAGCCAACTCAATTTCAAACTCAATTTCTCGGTTAGGAGGGAGTCCTAGTAATTCTTCAGGAAACACCTCCGGATAGTCACAAACTATCCACACTTTTTCTTTCTTTAGTACTTCTCTTTGCCTTACATCTATTATGTGTGCTAAATAACTAGAACATCCATTATCTAACATCCTCTGAGCTTGTAAGGTAGATAAAAACCTTTTTATCTTTATCTTTGGGTCTCCGGCAAACTCGAACGGAGTTTCTGCTTCTGGTGTGATCTTTACTTTCCTTTTGCGGCATTCAATAGAGGCATTGTACTTGCTCAAGAAATCCATCCCTAAAATGATATCGTAATCCTTTATACCAAGGACTACTAAATCACTATAGAGTTCTCGGTTGGAAATCTAAATTGGCACAGCTCTCAGCCACTGAGTAGATGTCATAACTTCTCCCGAAGGTAAAGTCGTTAGGAACCTATCCTTCAGCATTTCTTGTGGAATCCCTAGCTTCTTGGAGAGTGGCATAGACACAAAAGAATGTGTTGCCCCAATATCGAATAGCACTCTAGCATAATGAGATAAGATGAGTATTCGACTTGTGACTACGGTAGGAGAATTTGCCACCTCTTCCTTGGTGATGGCGAAGATTCTGGCGTTGGTCGTGACTGGTGAAGCTTCCACTCTCCCTTGACTAATGTAGGGTCCTTCCGGTGCTAGCTGCATCTGGTGCAACTGTGCAGACTGTCCCCCATACTGAATAAGCTGTGGTGGAGACGGATTTGCTTTAGTAGGGCAAGCCTTGGCCATATGCCCTTCTACTCCACAGATATAGCACCCGCTCATGCCTTGGTGACATACTCCTGGGTGCATCCTCCCACACTTTAAGCATTGAGGATATTTGGGAAACTTGCTTGATGAGCTTCGTTTGTTACTTCCAGAAGTCTTTTGATCCCACTGTTTCCTTTTATTTGGGTTCCCTTTCCAGTTCTGTGGGTTACCCTAGGATTTCTGGACTAATGTTTGCTTTTGTCGCATATTGGTGACCTTTTACTGTTTAAGTAATGCTTAGTGATTAAAGCACTACTTATCAGTTCTTGTGAGGTCTGCGGCCTATTAACACTGCTGGCCACATTTAAAGCTATCTCAGGCCTTAACATCTTGAGCATTAGCCTGACTCTTTCTCTTTCAGTGCCGACTAGCTCTAGGCACAGATGTGCTAGTCGGTTGAACTTCTTCACTGCTTCATCCACGGATAGTTCTCCTTGTCTGAATTTCGTGAATTCATCATAATGCTTGTTGGTTACTCGCATGTGGAAGTATTCTTCGAAGAACTCGATTTCGAAGTTGGCCCATGTCATCTGATTGACATTTCTCTTGGCCTTTACTCTTTCCCACCACATCCTGGCATCTGCGATAAGGCAGAAGGAGGCACACTTTATCTTCTCTACCTCAGACCAGTCTAGTAGCTCTACTATGCTCTCCATAGTTTTGAACCATGCCTGAGCATCCCATGGTTCACTTATGCCTGAGAAGTTCTCGTGCTTCAATTTCTTCCACTGGATGAGATATGCTTCTTGCCTTACCCTCCTTACCGAGACTACAGATATAACCGATGGAACTTCGGTTACAACTTGTGCCACTACATTCGTCACCGGTGGGATAATAGGAGCAGTATGTTGGTTAGCCATCTGGGTGGCAATCACTTGTTGCTGTTCTGCTAACTGCCTTTGTAACTGAGCCACCACCTCTAAAAGATTTGGTGGTGGTACTAACTCTGTTGCCTCTTTCCCTCTAGGAGCTCGCTCCTCGTTTTGGGCCTTCCTGGCACGTCCTCTTGGCATTCTCTTACTCTTTATCATAATGAGACAAGGACATTACTGACATTACTTCACTATCATCATACATAGCATATGTTGAGACCAATAGTCAAAGAAAGACATGTATATAAAACTAAACATATGCACTTTCTTACTTGGTAGGTGGCAGGATTGATGCTTGAAGTCAGTGTGGTGGAAGGGCGGAAACTTGCTCTGATACCAAACCTGTAACACCCATCTCTCCTTATCCTTAGCCTTAGAGGGAGGTCACAATTTCTTCTTTTTTTTCTTTTCTTTTTTCATTGCTCCCAGTCGACTGATGATAGGTTTAGTCGACTGGTGTCAGTCGAATCCTAGGCCAAATCACTCCCTCAATCATTCTGTTCAAAAATTGGCTCTAGACCAGTCGACTGGTGGAACTACCAGTCGACTAGTGCAGTCGACTCCACCTGGATTTCACTCGACCAAAATTTTTGTTCCCTCAAATTCATTGAGGGCAGTCGACTGCTACCTTGAGCAGTCAACTGATGCTATTGGAATTTCAATTCCAGACATCCGAACCATATCGGAGATCATGAATAACATTTCTACTGCTACTATGATTATATAACTCACAATCAATGCTTGGACTAGATCATAAACCATCTAGCATGCAACTCAAGCAATAAGCTATAAAACAACTCAATCTTATAATCTTTGCGGAATTAACACTACTATCATAAAACTTAAGCATAAACGCTAAAGTTCTATTGCTACTCTTAACTTTAAAATAGATAAACATCCTGCTTTTGGGTCCGGCATAGTACCAATGCGTGTATCCCTAATAGGTTTTGGGGTAGCTAGCCACCGAACCCTACTAGAGCGTCTCTACTAGGCTTGCCTAGATCTCTGTGGGCCTCGGCCCGATACATGCCACTTAATAAAAGTAATATACTTAAAACTTGTAATGCTTGTACTTATAATGCTTACACTTTGCATATTCTTTGCACTTAAAAAGTAATGTTCCCAAAACTTAATTTGGGACACATCAAGACCTTGGTCTTGTACTCATCAATGCACCTTGCGTGCCTTAGTCTCAAAACTTGTTCTAGAGCTTAGTAAGACATCGGTCTTACTCTGTACTTCCATCGAGCACCTTGCGTGCCCTAATCCCAAAACTCGTTTTGGGCAAATCAAGACCTTGGTCTTGCTATACTCAGATCACACACACAAAAAGGCTTAGAACTATGAAAAACATACGAAGAACAACTTTTACTGCAGGTGAGTGATCTACATACCTTGATGCTTACTACTCACTAATATCGAGTGTTACGCCTAGTGTGGAACCCCTTTGTCCACGTCTTTCATACGGTCTCCGAATCTTAGGCACAAGGAGAAAGGAGAAACCCTAGTTCTCTTTCTCAAGAGGAAGAATAAGAATGAGGAAACCTTTTTGTTTTCTCTTTTTTCTATTTTTTTATATACTAAGTGGAAGTTGAAGCAACTTCCATGAAGATGTGCATAGGTGCTTACATGAACATTTCTAATTAAATTGTTTCCATATCCCAATGTGATGTTTTACCACCACCTAGTAGAAACTTAAACCAATACTAAACTAAGGATCCTTGGTTCGAGCCTCGGCTTTGACTCCTTCTTACTCGACAAAAGAAAGTTTTATATTTCTTTTTTATTTTGAAAAATTATGGGAAAATTTTTTGGACGTTACAACGACCATGGCATGTAAACTGTGCCAGGGTGAGGCATGACTGTACCTAACAGGCACAACCTACCCATGCCTAAAAGGCACAATATACCTGTGTATATTTTGTAATAATAAGTCATGATCATACCTCATAGGCACAACTTGCCCATGTGAATTTCGCTGATGAGACACGACCGTGACTTATGTTGATGCAGTCTGACCTTGATTGTTGTTTTGGTGTTTGACACCGATTTAAGTTTGATTCAAGTTTGCTTGAATTTGGATTAAGTCCAGGTGGATCGGGAGATCGTACGCTGGCATGAAAAAAGTCATAGCTTGGAGGGCTAGGTGTGAAAAGTCCTAACTTGGAGGGTTAGGTATGAAAAAGTCCTAGCTTGGAGGGCTAGGTGTGAAAAGTCCTAACTTGGAGGGTTAGGTGTGAAAAAGTCCTAGCTTGGGCTTGGAGGGCCAGGTGTGAAAAGTCCTAACTTGGAGGGTTAGGTGTGAAAAAGTCCTAGCTTGGAGGGCTATGTGTGAAAAGTCCTAACTTGGAGGGTTAGGTGGGAAAAAATTCTAGCTTGGAGGGCTAGGTGTGAAAAAGCCCTGGCTTGGAGGGCCAGGTCCTAGCATGGAGGGCTAGGTTGATGAAACCCTAGCTTGGAGGGCCAGGTCCTAGCTTAGAGGGCTAGGTTGATGAAACCCTGGCTTGGAGGGCCAGGTCCTAGCTTTGGAAGCTAGGTGGTTGAAATCCTGGAGAGTGAAGCCAGGTCCTAGCTTGGAGGGCTAGGTTGAAGTCCCGGTGAGTGAAACTGGGCATGGAGTCTTGGTCCGGGGGACTGAGCATGAGTCAGAGAAGGCTGGAGGCCCGTTCTCTTGACTTAGAGTGGTATTGACCTTGCCTGGATCAGTTTGGTGACCGATCAGGGAAGTTGGCACAGAGTTCCCTCGTGGATCGGTCTGGTGACCGATCTAGCTATGACTGATCAGTCTGGTGACCGATCAGGGAGCATACAGTGACTTTGGGAACCTTACTGCTCGGCTCCTAATCGGTCTGGTGACCGATCAGGGATACTATTCATATCATTCTGGTGAACGATCAAACGCCGTGGGCTTCTCACTATAACCGATCAGGCTGGAGCCTGATTGGTCAGGAAGTGTCCTGATCGGTCTGGTGACCGATCAGGGGTGTGGCAGAAAGAAGCTGGAGGAAACCCAGCTGGAGCTGGATCGGTCTGGTGACCGATCACCAGAAAGTCATGATTTCCAGTTTCTCACCGTAGACCGATCAGGCTGGAGCCTGATCGGACTAAGCCTATCCTGATCGGTCTGGTGACCGATCAGGGTTCACTCTGATCGGTCTGGTGACCGATCACAAGCTAAACTTTAATTTGAAATGCATGTCAGACGCTCTGATCGCGTCTGTTTACTATGCGCTTTCTCTGATACACTGTGATTTCCTTGTGATATGCTTTGCTAAGCGTCTGATTGAGTGTGCATGTGACAGGGATGGATTCAAACACTCAAGGAGGGTCAAAGGGAGACTTTCCATCGAACAGGTTTGGATGCTTTCGTTTCTCAGGTCTCAACGGGCGCTGGCGCTGTTGGAAGCTAACCTGGGGCTCGACTGGGGCTCAGTTGAGGAGAGGTCAGGGAGTCCAGGAGAGGTCAGGTAGCTAGGCTGTGCAGATGAGCGGATGGGAGCTGTAGAGGAGCGTCTGGCGACAGCAGCAGGAGGTTAAGTGGCTGGCGATGAAAAGAAGAGAAGAAGTCTCTGTGTGCGATAACTTCTTGCTTTAGCTACAACTGAGAAGGGAGGTTGCTACTACACATCGTCTGATCCTTGAAGCAACCTGCTGAGACATTGCATACTTGAGCGCTTGGAAGAAGAAACAAGGAGCTCGGCGAGTCCATCAGCAAGAAGACTCGAAGAGGGAGTTCTTGCGTGAGATCTGTGCTGAGTGGAGCTTGGTGAGGAGTTCGCTTTTGTTCTTTCTGTCCTAAGTGCTCTGTAAGCTTCCTTTGTGTTTCATTGTGCTTAGTTTCATATACACTGATTGAAACGCTGTGGAGAGATTACTCCACCGAGAAGGAGGTTGCATTCTATCTGGATTTCCGGGGCTTGATCTGCCGACGATCAAGGGATCGCCCACCTCACGAGCATGCCAAGGAGTAGGGGCAAGTTATCCCCGAACCTTGTAAATCCTCCTTGTTTGCGTTTTTGGTTTGCTTTTCATTTCTGCATTTATACTCTGTTTTGTTGTTTTCTTCCGCTGTCTAACCCTTGAAGTGCAGAAAACGCAATAGCAGCAAGAATTAGTGTCTGGCTATATTCACCCCCCCCTCTTTAGCCATCCAAGCACCATCACCTTAAAGGCATGACACCGCCGTGCAAATTTCATTGAAGAGGCTAACTTCACTGCACCAAGGGGCACGATCGTGCCTCTAGGCATGACACGACCGTGTGACGTCTTGGAGGCAATTAGCGTGTGGGCTTGAGGGGCACGAGCATGTGCCTTGCTGTGTTTTGCCTCCCAAGTGCATTTTTGCACCAATTTGTCTCCAAACCGTGTCCTACCAAAGAAAAATATCGAAAGAGCAGATCTCTGAACAAATAAGAGCAATCATGATGATAAATCATAAAATAGGATGTGAAAGTGTAAATCATAAACAAGAAAAGCATGTGTATATGCATCAAATATTGTCTAAAAACATATATAATTTACATGTATCACACCCTCAGACTTAAACCTTTGCTTGCCCTCGAGAAAAACCTACAATCTAGACTCAAGTGTTGGTATAATGCATCTAATCCTCAGCGAATCAATCTATCTCTATCAGATAGTTTTATTGATGAGCATGATAATAAGGTTATTTGTGTGTGACCTATATAGTAGTTCTCAGTGGTCGGTGTGATAAGTGGCCTTAGTTTGCCAAATTTCAATCCCTAAGCTAGTAAAGTTATCATTTTCTATCTTCTCTATGCTCCCAGAAATAGATACTTACCTGCCACACACATGGTTTATTTTTCTCAAAATACCCAAGGTCTCAAAGGTGAGCTCAGAATCAAGAGAAGACTAGTATTTATTTCCCTAGTAGTCTAACTCGGTATCAAATGGGTAAATGGCTAGGTTTCACTCACGATATTGTTTTTTATATTTCTTTATTCATCATTTTTTTGGTGCTTTAAAAGTGTAGCACTAATACAAATACATATATACAAATGCAAATGTAGGAATTAAGGTTTTTTTAGTGAGGTTGCATGATCCGAGCTAATCAATTAACCAAAATATAGTTTAAGGCATCACCATGAAAACACAAGTACTAATCAATGAATCATGACTATTTTTAGAGCTATCTACTATCCAAACTAGACAATGTGAATATAAATTCTAAGACTAGGCCATCATACAAATATATCAATAAAAACAATGCTCACTTTATGCTACTAAAGAAAGATAATAAGAGTTCACTAAACATACTAGTACTAAGACCACAACAACATGAATCAAGGATAAGCATGTTAGAATTATTATTAGAGAATAAGTCAGCAGTAACCTAATTATTGATGTCACACAAGATGAGATCAATTTAAACTAAACCAAATGAATCAAACTGAAAGCAAGTAAATTAAACTCAAATCAAATTGAAATTTGAAAGCAAGAAATGAACTGCGACAAAATGAAGATTGCAACTAAAATCTCTACATATGCACAACTCCCCCTAGATTTGGACATTTCATTGTCCCAATGAAATTAGTCGGACGTTGGTTGATAATAGATAGGAGGGTGCAGTGGTGGAGGATAGAAGTGTTAGTGATATGAGAGAAGTGTCCTAAGGCAATCGCCTTATGATTGTAAACATTTATTTCCATAAATGATAATTCACTATTTGAGTATACATGTTTGTGTATTTGATTGGGATCTTAAACTCATCTACTGAATGTCCGCCATACAGTTAACAGCATAAGAGAATTTGTGATGGGATCATAACTAGTGATTATCTCTAAATGTGCAAATGTGAAGTGTTAGAAATATCCCTAGTCGAAGAATTGATAAATACGGACATTATCAATTCTGTTGAGACTAGCATGGGTTATTCTCTATTCAGCTGATTCTCACTGGCTGGTGACATTGGGATGTCCGGAGATAAACATGGATGCTAGTTAAGGGAACTAGTTCATTGGAGTGACTAGCTGTAAGACTTCATATGGGAATCTACATGTAGATATGTCAATGAAGATCTTACTGCGGCTTAAGTGCGATGTTCCTTTGACTTGCGGTGTTCAAGTCATCTTGGTCATGGAGACTTATACTTTGACATCTTAAGCAAGCATCTCCAAGGAGGTGTGGACCCAGGATGATCGGGTATATGCCGAAGTGCCCGAAGATGTTTGAACAGCCTACAAAGGATTCACCACTCCTTGCGAGGAGATGTATACCCAGGCCTATCGTCGGATTGTTACTCAAAGCCTCTGGCCAGAGCATATCATGTTTAGAGTGAGAGTCTCTAAAATACATGAGAGTAATTAGAAATCCAAAGGACGAGTAAGACATTACTTGGGCTAGGTGTGACGTAGTCAGCCTAGTGGGGACTGACACCATTGACCGTGTCCTGAACCAAGTGGGTATAAGGTGGTGAAGGGAATGGGGCACGATTCATTAGAGCTGCTGAAGGGTTTCAGAATAATTTCTTCTGAGGTCAAAGCGTTGATCTTTCGATTAATTGGGGATCATGATGTACTACTAGGTGCCACTCATGATCGTTCTATAATTAGTTAATTATAGACGGCCAACATAAATCGAAAGCCTATTTAGTCACACGCACTACGAGTAATCCGAGGGATTTAAAACGAGTTGAAAATTGGATTTTCCGATCAAGAGAAATAAGTCGAATCTGAGTTAGTCAGAGGCGCGATGAAAGCTAAAATGGCTAAGTCTTTTGAAGGTTTTTTGGGCGAATTAAATGAGTTTAATTCGCGGCGGTCCGGGTTGGTTTGGCCGGCCAAAGAGGGTGCCAAACCCCCCTTTGGTGGCCGGCCAATAAAGAGGAGAAAACCAATTAATTTTGGTTTAATTGATAAAATAAATCAAGTGCGATTTATTTTATAAATTATGGATAAATAAATTTGTATAAAGAAATTTATATAAATAAATTTATAGAAATTTATTCTTTTATGGAAGATTAAAATAATCCATGAATTGGGTTTATTTTAATTTTATAAAATCAATTATGAATTGATTTTTTCATAATAAGAAAGTTTATAAATTTCTTATAAAATTTATTCTATAATTTAAAGAGAAGAAGAATTTGTTTTATTATAAATTAGTTATAATAAAACTTGGTTTAAACGGAATAATTCATAAGAATTTATGGGATAAATTTCTTATGATAATTAATTAGTTTTATTATAAAGTTAGTTATAATAAAATTCATAAGAGAATTTATAGGATAAATTTTCTTATGATAATTAATTTGTCTTATTATAAATTGGTTTATAATAAAGACTCAGTTTAAACGGAATAATTAATAAGAAAATTTATAAGATAAATTTCTTATAACTAATTTCGTTAATTCCGTTAATTCGGTTTAGAGGGAGACTTAGCAAAGGAGTTGCTACTATATAAAGGAACCAAAGGCTAGCCCTTATTCCTAACTCAACTAATTATGAGATTAATTACTCTCTCCCTCTCTCTCTTAATCCCTCCTCTCCTCCTTATCCTTCTCTTCCCTTAGGGCCGGCGCCCACCCTAGCTCCCCTAGGGCTGGCGCCCAACCTACATCCAAGGTGGTGGAGGCCGTGAGCTTCAAGAAGAAGAAGGAGAACCCGAACACGAAGAAGAAGAAGCGGATAGCGATTCCTCTCTTCCCGGAATTCGATTCCGTTACTTCGTTGGTTAGTTTTTCATTATTTTCTCTTATTCTTCTAGTTGTGCCTTCCGAGAATCTAGTAGTTCTCGTCGGCACAAAACTCGTGACTTTGCGAAGTCATCCCGAAGAGAACTCGGCGTGGACGCGAATAGAGGCGAAGCTTCCAAGGGACGCTACGGTTGGATCTCGTCCCTTTCTTCGAGTTACGCGAGGTATAAAAGTAAATTAGTTTACTTTTCCGCAAACTTTTATTTTATGATTATGTCGATACACTATAAGGTTGCATGCTAGATACGAAGTTAAAATAATTTAGGAAATTATTTTATGCAAATTCTTCCGCTGCACGTAAAAATTTAAAATTTTACGAACTCGTATCCTTGTCGACATGCACCCGGTCCCAACAAGAAGGAGGAGGAGTCGACAGGATGCCTCTTGGAGGACGAGGTTTGCTAGGAAATCTAGGCAGATGTGTTAGATGGCTGAGGCGCTCATGATACCCATATAATGATGGTGTAGGAAGCACCATATCGAACTTGATTTTGATATTGGCAAAGGATTCAAAGTTAAGTTTATTTGTGATCTAACGTTGTTCACTGAGTGTGCAGAAAAAGCCCTAGCGAAGGACTGCTAGGCACCTGGCGAAGGACTGCCAGTATCCAAGCCCTAGCGAAGGACTGCTAGGCAACTGGTGAAGGACTGCCAGTATCAAGCCCTAGCGAAGGACTGCTAGGCTCCAGGCGAAGGACAGTCTGAGACCGAAGCCCTAGCGAAGGACTGCTAGGCAACTGGCGAAGGACTGCTAGTTTACAAGACCTGACAAAGGACCGTCAGGCAAAAGTCCAACCAAAGGAACGGTTGGCATCAGGTAAATTCTCCCGAGAGGAGTAGGTGAGGACGCGTTCCCCGTCGAGGGAACAGTAGGCGTCGGTTCGACCTAGGGCTCCATTTTGGAGACCAAAGTCAGAACCAAGACAGCTAAGGCTGTATAAATCTAATAAATTATTATGTTATTGTGTTTTGGAGTAACCCTGGATGCAGGACCGAAGGAACGTGTGTCTGCAGCTCAGAAAGCCTCAAAGGAGAGAGGCAGTTACTGAGTAGGGCGCCCGGAGCGTCCCGGGCGCCCCCAAGGGCCATACAAAACAAGTAACAAGAATAATGGTTCGAATACACACTGGGCCGGGCGCCCCCGTGCACCCGGGCGCCCCCGCTGCTCCCGGGCGCCCCCTGCGCTGCGGGCGCCCCCATGCGCATACATCGAACCAGAAGCCTTCGAAGCCAAGAGATGAGGTTTGACCCGGTCAATACGGGCGCCCCGAACGACCCGGGCGCCCCGGTCAAAGCGGATCCAGAGGATCAGACGCGACCGAGGTTTGTGCGGATCAAAAGCCACGTGGGGGGCGCCCCCGACGTCCCGGGCGCCCCCTAGCCCTATATAAAGGGCCTTCGACCCCAGGCTTCCAACAACAATTCTTTCAACGCCTCAAAGCTCCTCTACGCTCGTGCCTTGCTCCAAAAACGCCTCACCTCGAGCCTACGACGTCCCGCTGCCCCGAAAAAGAGTCGATACACTCCGGACGTCGGTAACGAAGAGCTTAATATTTGTTTGTTATTTTATTGCACTATCTCTGTAATTGAAATTATTGTAATCTATTTGCGCGAATATAGAATTGCCCATAGTAAACGGTCAACGACCGTGGGCCTTGGAGTAGGAGTCGACACAGGCTCCGAACCAAATAAAAACCACTGTGTCTTTGTGCTGTGTCTCGTATTTTTATTTTTCGCTGTGCACTTACTCTTAGTTTTCCGAAAAAGAACGATTTCCGATATTCACCCCCCCTCTATCGGTTTTTCATGATCCAACAAGTGGTATCAGAGCGGGGTAGTTCAAACTTAGTGCAACCACCAGTTTGAAAGTTTTTTCGGATTTACGATTTTTTTTATTTTATTTCTTTTCTTTTTGTTAATCAACACAACTCAATCTCGTTCGTTTTTTTATTTCATATAAATAATATCTGTAGGTGTATTTAAAATATCCTTACGCCTTTTTCAATTTTGAATTTTCATTTTTTCACCATAAGTCAGAATTTATAAAACGAACAAATTTTGAAAATTTGTCATAATTTTTTTATTATTATTTTAATATTTTTCTCGAAATTCATGCTACTTTAATTCGAGCAAAGTTTTTCCCAAATATTAAATTCTAACTTTTTCAATATTAATCAGAATTGACAAAATCAATATTTTAAAACAATTTTCATAAAATATTATTATTATTTTATTGTTATTCTGCCTCGAAAGTCATGCAATATTTATTCTTGGCAATTCTTTTTCTCCCGCACTACTAATTCAAGACCAAGTCTTGGTACATTTTTATTTCTCTTGTGTGCAAGGATCATTTTCAAATGGTCATTCAAGAATGGAATACAATTCGTCCACCGCTCTTCTCTGGCGAGAATTTCAACTCCTGGAGAAGTCAAATGGAATCCCACCTAAAGGCTAATCTAGATTTATGGTCGATAATCCAAACGGGGTTCAGATTCCCCACGGAAGATGGAACATCGATCGCTTGGGACAAATTGGACGAACCAACTCTGAGGAAGATCGAGACTGATGCTAAGGCAACAGTAATCATACAATGCGGTCTAATCAACGAACAACTCAAGCTAGTCGGTTCATGTGGATGCGCTAAAGAAATGTGGGAGAAGCTTCTCAACCTACACGAAATGAGCTTCGATATTGAGGTCTTTGAAGGAGAGATGTTCGAATCATCGGATGAATCAAATGAAGAAGAAGATTACCAAAGTTGTCATGCAGTCTCGGTCCAAGCACAGACAACCGAGTCAGACTCGACATCCAACGTCGAAATCGAACCTGAGTCAGACGACGATTTTTCTGAGTCAAAAATGGTAATCAATTTCGAATCCTTTTTTGAATTACAATTAGATAATCCAACAGATACTATAATGGTCGAGGAAGGTATAATTTCTAGTACAGGGAAAACTCCAAGAGAACCACCAAAGAAGAAGATTCAACCTGTACCCGAGTCCAACTCAGACTCAGAATTTGACGACAAAAAAGGAGATCGACCCAATATGGTCCGATTAGCTCGTGGTCACTACAAGAATACTAGACAAACGATCGGGAGAGGTAAGCTTACAGTATTTGAAAACCCTTTATTTACCATGAATAATATGATTGAATCTTATAAATTAGTTAAGACTAATTTGATAGAAAATTTAATTCATAATATTATTGTTTTTGATAATCCAGAATATTATTACGATTATGATGTAACATAGATAATTTTTTTGTGCTTTAATTGTAGGTTTCTTTTTATTTTATGTTTATGTTCTTTTTGCTTAAAATTAGGATTGATTAGTTTAAGGATAAAACAGTTTAACTGAAACTTGACAACATAGTATTGGGTGGAGGTGAAATGATAGTACGTTAGGGAAACCAACTCTAATAAGATCAAGTTTACTTGGTCTCTTTAGACTGGTGAAACTAGCCGAAGCTACCGATCCAAAATCCAAACTAGTTAGACCAGAAATTTTTCAAAGAATAATTTTGAAAATGAAATTTCATTAAAAGGCTTTGTCAAGGAAAGGGTGGATGATCCCATAAGACTACGGCCAAAGAAGGCCTAGTGCCTCGCCAAGACCTGGAAGCCAATTTTTGAATTTCAAATTCAAATTACTTTTTGTCAAATTCGAATCTAACACAAATGTTCAGTTAATCTTAGATTCAAATATTTCTTTTCAAATTAAATTTAAAACCAATTGTTTTCAAAATTAATCTAACTTTTCAAAATTAACCAAGTTTTCAAAATTAAAATATTTGTCTCACAAAACCCATAAGGTTAACATGTTTGATCACATAGAACTGGGTGAGATATCTAGGACCTAAGAATATATGTCACTATTCTTTTAAATAAAACTCAAAGTGCTCCAAAAAAATATTCAAAATTATCTCTATTTTTTTTTTCAAAATATTGAATTTCATGTTAAAGTAGACTCGTTTTTAAATAGAATTTAGGGTTTGATTAATTTAGTTATTTGATTGGCCAAACATAACTGAGTCAAACCTGTCAACATAGTCAAACATGGACATTAGATTAAGTTAAACGGTACAGGGGGAGTAGTTTATTCTTTTCTTTCAAAGTATTTTTGAAAAATTATTACCATTTCAAAAGGGGTTTTGAAAAATTGTGTTATCATACCAGATTGTATTTTCAAAAATCTATTTCCTTAAAAATGATCATACTCAAAAGGCATGTTCAAAATTGTTTCTTTAATTTTGACAAACCCTAAGACTAAGAGGAGGATTAACTTGTGGTCAACAAGCCTCCTAGGACTATGTCAGATTCAGGGAGAGCTAAAATTAAAAGAAATACTATATTTTCCAATAATCACTATATTTTTTTAAAATTGTGCTTTACAAAAACCATTATTATTTCAAAATGTTTTTCGAAAACAGGGTTTTTTCTCAAATTGAATTTACTAAAAATTATATTACCATGCTAGTATTCAAAACTATTCTTTTGATTTTAGTAAACCCTAAAGACACAAAGGAAGGTCCACTTAATGATCTACAAGGACTCCGAGGATGTGTCAAATTTAGGGGGAGTCTAAACCAAAAGAAATTATGTCTAACAAGTATTTTCTTTTGCAATTATCTTTGAAATTATTAAATAACTCTTTTGATATGAACTGAACCCTAAGAACTAGGGGAAGAATACTTGTGGTCAACAAGCTTCCAAGGACTGCGTCAAATTTAGGGGGAGGTCAAATTAAAAGAGTTATCAAACACTTCTAAATAATATGTTTTCATACACTATATTTTCAAAATTGTGTCGAAAACATTTGTCTTACAAAATAATATTATTTTAAAATGTTTTGTTTGAAATACCTTTTGAAATAATATTTACTAGTGTTGAAAAATTTCCAGGACACTTAGGAAAATGTCCTTGTAGTTAACAAGGCTTCCTAGGATTGTGTCATACTGGAAAAGAAACAAAGCAAAGTATCATGATCTCAAAATAACATTAAATTCTTTTAAAATATTATGTTTAAAAATACCTACATGCATACTTTTCAAAAGTACTTATATTTTCCAAAATTTGCATAATATCTCAAAATATAATGTTTTAAAAAGTTCTAATACTTTTCCAAGGCAATAGTGTTCTAAGTACGTGAATTTTCTAAAGACTTGGCTAAAAATACAATTTTTTTTTAAAAATTGCACAATATCTTTCAAAGCGGAGTCTTTTTAGTGCAATTTAATCTGTGTGCTTTCAAAATTATACTAAGTATTTTTATATTTTCAAAACTCATAAGCTCTGATCCACATAATTTTTCCTTAAAAGTTCCTTATTGATATATGGCCAAGAGAGAGAAAATTTCAAATTTTATCTTGTTTTCACTAAGTATTCTTAAGTGCTTTAAAATTGGTCTAAGCATCTTTCAACACCTCTAAAGCACTAAGTGTAGTTATTTTGAAAATATTTCTAAGTAAAATTTTCCTTAGTAAACAAAGTTTGTCTGAGCAAAACCTTTGGAAATTTTTGACAAATGTTTCTAAATAAAGTTTTCTTAGCAAACAAATCTATGTTTCAGCAAAAACTTGTCTATTTAAAGGTTTTCCAAGTAAAAATGATTTTTAATGCACAAAATATGTTCTAAGAAAAATTCTCTATGAGTGCAAAAGTTGAAACTTTTTAAGGAAAACTTGCTTTCAAAATGTTGGCTAAGTAAGTTACGGTTAAGTTTTTCTTGAGAACTATGCTTTTGAACTCCTTTACTTAAATTTATTTTGGTAAAACTGAAACCTCCCTATTAGATACCTTGTTCACCCATGCTTATTTTTGATATATGTCAAAGGGGGAGGAAAGGTCAAAGTTAAGTAGTATAACACAAGTACTCAGGGTTTTAGGGGGAGTATAAGAAATAAAGGTTTTTTTTATGAGAAATAAAGGTTTTTTTTTTCAACCCTTACCTTGTGTTAGTAAATGGTATAAAGTTTTTACTTAACATTGAATTGTGTAAAATTGCTATACTTCATTTTTATATTATGTTCTTAACAGTTATAAAGTTTTTTTTACTTAACATTGAATTGTGTTGCCATAATCAAAAAGGGGGAGATTGTTGGTGTAGGAAGCACCATATCGAACCTGGTTTTGATATTGGCAAAGGATTCAAAGTTAAGTTTATTTGTGATCTAACGTTGTTCACTGAGTGTGCAGAAAAAGCCCTAGCGAAGGACTGCTAGGCACTTGGCGAAGGACTGCCAGTATCCAAGCCCTAGCGAAGGACTGCTAGGCAACTGGCGAAGGACTACCAGTATCAAGCCCTAGCGAAGGACTGCTAGGCTCCAGGCGAAGGACAGTCTGAGACCGAAGCCCTAGCGAAGGACTGCTAGGTAACTGGCGAAGGACTGCCAGTTTACAAGACCTGACAAAGGATCGTCAGGCAAAAGTCCAACCAAAGGAACGGTTGGCATCAGGTAAATTCTCCCGAGAGGAGTAGGTGAGGACGCGTTCCCCGTCGAGGGAACAGTAGGCGTCGGTTCGACCTAGGGCTCCATTTTGGAGACCAAAGTCAGAACCAAGACAGCTAAGGCTGTATAAATCTAATAAATTATTATGTTATTGTGTTTTGGAGTAACCCTGGATGCAGGACCGAAGGAACGTGTGTCTGCAGCTCAGAAAGCCTCAAAAGAGAGAGGCAGTTACTGAGTAGGGCGCCCGGAGCGTCCCGGGCACTCCCAAGGGCCATACAAAACAAGTAACAAGAATAATGGTTCGAATACACACTGGGCCGGGCGACCCCGTGCACCCGGGCGCCCCCGCTGCTCCCGGGCGCCCCTTGCGCTGCGGGCGCCCCCATGCGCATACATCGAACCAGAAGCCTTCGAAGCCAAGAGATGAGGTTTGACCCGGTCAATACGGGCGCCCCGAACGACCCGGGCGCCCCGGTCAAAGCGGATCCAGAGGATCAGACGCGACCGAGGTTTGTGCAGATCAAAAGCCACGTGGGGGGCGCCCCTGACGTCCCGGGAGCCCCCTAGCCCTATATAAAGGGCCCTCGACCCCAGGCTTCCAACAACAATTCTTTCAACGCCTCAAAGCTCCTCTACGCTCGTGCCTTGCTCCAAAAACGCCTCACCTCGAGCCTACGACGTCCCGCTGCCCTGAAAAAGAGTTGATACACTCCGGACGTCGGTAACGAAGAGCTTAATATTTGTTTGTTATTTTATTGCACTATCTCTGTAATTGAAATTATTGTAATCTATTTGCGCGAATATAGAATTGCCCATAGTAAATGGTCAACGACCGTGGGCCTTGGAGTAGGAGTCGACACAGGCTCCGAACCAAGTAAAAACCACTGTGTCTTTATGCTGTGTCTCGTATTTTTATTTTCCGCTGTGCACTTACTCTTAGTTTTCCGAAAAAGAACGATTTCCGATATTCACCCCCCCCCTCTATCGGTTTTTCATGATCCAACATATAAAGCTGCCAACTGCTTGTACGATTGTTGCACATGAGAAGGGGGGCAGGGGAGGAGGGTGAATCTTGTGTATTTAAAAACTTGCTCTTTTCAAATTTTTGAAATCGAGTGCGTAGTGAAAAATAAAGTGAAGAAAACACAAGTTGACACTGTTCGATTTTACTTAGTTCGGAGCCTTTGGCAACTTCTACTCTGAGACCTAGGTCTGTTGGACCTATCGATGGGTAATCCATTAATCTCTCTACCAGCAAAACCCCCGATAGAGTAGTCGAGTATAGATTGATAGGAAGTGTAACAACCCTACACTTCCTATAAACAATAATGAAATGCAATAATTTAAATGTTACCAACACTTTGAAGAATCTTGGTTGGGCTCGAGTGTTGGAGTTGGTCTTCTGGCAGCTATTGGTCATAGACAACTCATAGCAGGACTGCAACATGAAGATGGAGAAGCAGAACGATCACTTAAGCTCAAAAAGTAGTTGTAAAAGATGTATTGGAAGAGTTGAAGTCGAGCTGCTTATAAAGGGCATTCGAGGTGCCTCAGTTCCAAAGTTTGATCCGATGCAAACTTTTCATAGCTTCTGCTCACAAGGGCGCCTTCGATCCAACTTGAAGCGCCTTAGTTTCTAACTGAGGTGGCTTGGATCCATCCTGAGACACTTTAGACCGTCAAAATTCAATTTTCAGCGCTAACTGCGCAAAGGCGCCCTTAGCCATTGAGGGAACCTCCAGTCATAACGGAGGCGCCTCAAGGGGACTTGAGGCACCTCAAGCACTGTTCATCTAAGACTAATTTTTGCAGTTTCACCCTTGTAAAATATGTTAGTCTAGAAACAAATTATACTCTACAAAATAAAGTTAGCACAAGTATAGATAGGGTAAAATAAAATTGAGTATTAATTAGATTTTGTCTTGCCAATACCAGGATTTAGTCAGGGCCCCAACTTATAGATCCAAAATTGTTTTAAGATGGACCATGTCTAAAGTCCCATCGGGGACTCGTCCTCACAAAATTTCGCTCCTCCAATGACTTACCTTACCATTGCAGATCTACTTAGCTTCTTAACTCACCAAGTCTTCAACCAACTATTAGATCCTGCTGAAGCTGGACTTCATGCCAGGTCTCTACCAACCTAGGCTTCAGCTAGTTGTCAGGCTTGGTGGACTCAGCTAGACTTCCGGCATGGACTCAACCTCTAGGGCAACTAATGAACCAAACATTCGTGAACAAGTTTAGTGTTTGGCTTGATAGGAGCTTGTTTATGTTCGTTCAAGATACATAAAATCAATTAAATAAATAAGCTTGAACAACTTATTAAATTAAAAAAAGATTAAACATATATATATTCAGCTCGTTAATATTTGTGAACAATATTCGTGAATATGTTTATGAATAACATTTGTGACCAATGCTCATGAACATATTCATGAACAATGTTCGTAAACCATGTTCATTAATAAAACTTTTATCAATATGCTAAGTAAATAAAATAAATAAATAAGTTTTAATTATCAAGTTTAATAATTAATCAAACAAGTATAAGTTTCAAACAATCAAACAAGCTTGAATTGAGAACTTGATAATATCTAAATGAACCAAGCTTAAACCAATCATGATTTAAGAGCTTAATAACATCTAAACGAACCAAGCTCAAGCCAAGCTTCAAACAAGCTCAAGCTCATTTAAAAATAAACCAAGCAAAGCTTGAACAATCATTTCAAAGGCTTGGTTCATTTTAGGCTCAGCTTGACTTGGCTTAGTTACTTTATCAAACTAGCTTGAACACCTAAAGCTTGGCTCGGCTTGTTTACAACCCTGTCAACCACCTTGGACTTCAGCCTGGTATCAGGTCCTAAGCCTTTCAATTCTACATACTTGGTAACAAGGTTAAATAAAAACAACCTTAACTTTAACTATTTATCATACATAAAAAATCTGAGTTTAACTGTTAGTGTAAACTACACCAACTCTGCTGCCTAATATCATCCATGGAGTACATAAATTCCTCCATTCGTTCACGATCACTGTAATAATTTATAACAAACTCAGATGCCAACCCCTAAATGTAACACCCGCCCCTTACCGTTAAGGCGGCGCGTTATCTTTTTCTACTTAACTTACGCATATTATTGCATATGAATCTAAAGCATTGCAGCGGAAATAAAACATAACTATAACACATGCAACAAGGTATAAAGGTCATATAGTATCTAGTAGCATCCAAGCCTTAAATAAACTTCAAAAGGGCTAACAAGTATCAAGTATAAGGTAGTAAAACATGTTTTCTTATAAAGATAAGTGCTAAGTCTATAATGGCACTAAAATGGATCGATCAGCCAAGTCACCACCACACACACGAGCACTTCCTGCAGCTTCCCTTTCCTTTAGTAATTTCTATGTTGATCTGCAACATAAACAATCAACTATAAGTACGAAACTTAGTAAGCTCTTTCCTACTCACTAAATCCACATGTCGCGTATATTTGAAAGACATATAACATTCATGTATAGCATAAAACTCATAAGGCACATAAGGTACATGAATGCATACAAACATAAACATATGATTTGCAAAAACATTTAGGATGCTCTTTAGAAAACATAATAAGTAATACTTTAACATAAGCATACATCATCTTTATTGGGGTCCCCGGCTTGTACCCATTCTTTCTTTGCGCGCATCCCTAAATAGATGCGAGGTAGCTAGTCTCGACCTACTAGGGTTACTAGGCCTACTTTCTTTCAACCTAGGGACAGCTTCGGTAGTCCAAAACCGTGGATCTTTTTCAAGATCCAGTACAAGCCATACTTTAAAGTAAAATACATACATGCATTCTTTCATTTTTCTTTCTTTCATAATGAATGTACTATAGACATTCAATCATTCATGAGTATTGACACACTTTCATGGCATAATCATTCACATAAATAGCATGACAATGTAGGACCTTTCTTTAAACACATGCAAATGAAGCAAACATCATGCTAGTCTTATCAACACATCATTCATATAACATATTTGTCTTAATCAAGGCAACACATTGGTTTTAGTTTTCTTTTCCTATCTTAATACATGCTGTCCGAAACTTTATAGATAGGGTTTCATAGCATAAAATTCATATAACATTGAAATAAGTGCACACTGTTGGATCGAGAGAAACGATGGGGGGGGTGAATATCGTAAAACGTTTGGCTTTAAGAGTTAGAGAAATTATGCAGCGGAAATTAAAACAAACAAATGCAAACACTAAGTTTTTTACTTAGTTCGGAGTCACGGCCGGCTCCTACTCCAAGACCCATGGTCGTTGGCCGTTTACTGCGGGCAATTCTATATGTGCGCAAGACGGTTTACAAATAGATGGTACAATTACAGTATAGTAAACACAAAAAGGAAATAGCTCTTCGTTACCGACGTCCGATGTGGAATGTTCCTCGGAGCAGAGGGACGTCGTCGGCACTTGTATCTCGAGTTGGGAGGTTTCTGGAGCAGAGCGCGGGAGCAGAAGAGCGTGGTTGCGTTGAATGGATTGAGTGCCTGAAGCCTTGGGGTCGAGGGCCCTTTTATAGCACCTGGGGGTGCTCGAAACGTCGGGGGCGCCCCCCCACGTGTCAGCTGATCTGAGTTCTTCTCGGTCAGCTCTGATCCCTTCAAACTCGGGGTCAGATCTTGACTGGGGGCGCCCGGGATGCTGGGGGCGCCCGGATTGACCGGGTCAACTCTCATCCGTTGGCTTTTCACTGGCTTGCTTCGTTGGCTTGACCTGGGGGCGCCCGGGAGGACGGGGGCGCCCCGCCCATAAGCTGCCGAAGCTCACTTTGCTTTTACTTTGTTTTGTGTTCACCTTGGGGGCGCCCGGAACGCTCCGGGTGCCCTACTCAGCCTTTGCCTCACTCCTTTGAGGCTCTCTGAGCTGCAGACACTCGTTCCTTCAGTCCTGCATCCAGGGTTAGTCCAAAACAACATAAAACAATAATGTGTTAGTTTTATACAGCCTTAGCTGTCTTGGTTCTGACTTTGAGTCTCCCAAATGGAGCCCTAGGTCGAACCGACGCCTACTGTTCCCTCGACGGGGAACGCGTCCTCACCTACTCCTCTCGGGAGAATTTACTTGATGCCAACCGGCTCCTCCGGTTGGACTTTTGCCCGGCAGTCCTTCGCTAGGTCTTGGATACCAAGCTGTCCCTCGCCTGGTGCCCAGCTGTCCTTCGCCAGGTCTTCAGTACCAAGCTATCCTTCGCCTGGTGCCTAGCTGTCCTTCGCTAGGTCTTTGTTGTTGGATCGAGAGAACCGATAGAGGGGGGGTGAATATCGGAAATCATTTTTCAGAAAATTTAGAGCAAGTATGCAGCGGAAATTAAGAAAACACACAGACACAGTCAGTTTTACTTGGTTCGGAGCCTAGGGTGACTCCTACTCCAAGGCCCACGGTCGTTGACCGTTTTCTGCGGGCAATTCTATATGTCGCAAAAATGGTTTACAAAAGATTTTACAGAATTTAGTACAGTAAACTAAAATAGCTCTTCGTTACCGACGTCCAGAGTAGATGGTATTTTCGGAGTGGGAGGACGTCGTCGGCGCTTGAATCTCGTGTCGGGAGGTTTCCGGAGCAGAGCGCAGGAGCAGAAGAGCGTAGAAGCGTTGGAAAAAATTGTTGTTTGAATCTTGGGGTCGAGGGCCCTTTATATAGGGCCTGGGGGGGCCCGGGACGTCGGGGGCGCCCCCCCACGTGTCGATTGATCCGGCTCGGTCTCGATCAGCGTCTGATCCCTTCACCTTCGGGATCCGCTTTGACCGGGGCGCCTGGAGCGCTCGGGGCGCCCGGATTGACCGGGTCAAATCTTATCCCTCGGCTTCGCTGGGTTGAGTTTCGATGCTTGCACTAGGGGGCGCCCGGGAGCACGGGGGCGCCCGGGAGCACGGGGGCGCCCGGGAGTTGAACTGTCGAAGCCCATCTTGCTTTCTTGTGTTTTGTGTTCACCTTGGGGGCGCCCGGAACACTCCGAGCGCCCTGGTCAGCTGTTGCCTCATTCCTTTGAGGCTTTCTGAGCTGCAGACACACGTTCCTTCGGTCCTGCATCCAGGGTTAGTCCAAAACACAATAAAACAATAAAATATTAGATTATACAGCCTTAGCTGTCTTGGTTCTGACTTTGGGTCTCCAAAATGGAACCCTAGGTCGAACCGACGCCTACTGTTCCCTCGACGGGGAACGCGTCCTCACCTACTCCTCCCGGAAGAGTGTAACTGAGGCCAACCATTCCTCTGGTTGGACTTTTGCCTGACGGTCCTTTGCCAGGTCTTGGATGCCGAGCAGTCCTTTGCCCGGTTCCTAGCATTCCTTCGCTAGGGCTTTTCACTCTGGCATTCCTTCGTCAGTGCCTAGTAGTCCTTCGCTAGGGCTTTTTACTCTGCACACTCAAGTGACATGTTAGATAATAAGTAAGACTTAACTTTTGAACCCTGTTGCCATTATCAAAACATAGGTTTGACTTTGGTGCTTTCTGCACCAACAATCTCCCCCTTTTTGATTTATGGCAACCCTAGTTCAAAAAGTTAAGTTTAAAAAAAACATAAAAATTTGTTCCCTCCCCCTGGGGGGAATCTCCCCCTAGATTTTTCAAAACGTCGTGGGGTTCTAAAAACTTTACTTAGAATTATTTTGCACTTTGAAAACTTAACTTTGGAAATCTTTTTATAACTTAAGTTTTAAAAGGTTCATAGAGGAATTTTTGAAAGCATGAGTTTAGAGTACTTAACACAAATTTGATGCCTTAAGTTTAAAGTACTCAAAAGTTTTGAAAACTTTAAGTTAAGTACTTAGCAAGATTTGAAAAACTTGAGCACTTAGTAAACTTTGAAACAATTTAAGTACTTAGTAAATTTTGAAACAATTTAAGTACTTAGTGAATTTTGAAACAATTTAAGTACTTAGTGAATTTTGAAACAATTTAAGTACTTAGTGAATTTTGAAACAATTTAAGTACTTAGTAAATTTTGAAAAAATTTAAGCTTAAAGTACTTATAAAAATACTTATATAAACTTAGTACTTAATGAACTTAAGTACTTAGTAGGATTTTCTTAAAATAAAAACTTAAGTATTTCTAGAAAGATTTTGAAAAGCTTTGAAAAGTAGCTAACTTTTTGAAAAAATTTTGAGAGTTTGAGAAAAATTTGAACTCTCTTTTTTCCTATCTCTCCCCCTTTGCCATATATCAAAAACAGATAGATATTACAGAAATTAAATTGCATAAATGAGATGACTTTCATAAAGGAAAAATATTCGTATGATTTTGCTGTACTGAACCAAGACTTAGACCAAATCAGTTGATTTTCTCTTGTAGGGACCTGTCTAACCAGTTAGCTACTTACTAACTGTTATAAGCAGTAGTTTTCACTAGGGTTAGTCAAGTTAAGTGTTTCTGTTCAAGTTAGTTTTTCTAAACTTGACACTTAACTGGATTGCTGTAAAAGTTGTATTTAGTGCCCCAATTACTGCAGATGCACTGACTTAAAGCATCTTGAATTAAGGCAAAGACCTAAGCATCTTAACCCTTTCTAGGTTATCAATCAAACTACCCTAAAGTGCTTGTGAGATGCTGGCTTCTAACTCTATAGGTACATGCAGTTCTAGGGTTAGGGCCTAGGCTAAGTCCATTTGCGAAAAAGCCCTAGTTTTGAAGGGGGTAGTTTTGAAAGAAAACTAAGTCAAAAAAGATTTAACACAAACTGATTTTGAAATTAATAAAACAGTTTTTCAAAACTGATTTTTAAATCAAGTAAAGCAAAAAAATTTCAAAACTGATTTTTAAATCAAATAAAGCAAAAAAAAAATCAACAGTAGAGTTAATCTATTCTATAGAGCACAATCCTAACTGCCTTCTTAGTGAGCTGAACTCAGACTCAGGTAATGGTTTTGTGAATATATCAGCTAAGTTAGATTTTGAGTCTATATGGTTAAATACTATCTCACCCCTGGCTACATGGTCTCTTACGAAGTGATGTTTAACATCTATATGTTTTGTTCTGGAATGTTGGATTGGGTTCTTAGTTAGATTGATTGAACTTATATTGTCAATAAATACCTGAGTTTGGGTGTAGTTGAGCTGGAAGTCCTTAAGAGTGTGCATCATCCATAAAGGTTGTGCTACACACTCTCCTAAGGCTACATACTCAGCTTAGTTGTGGACAGAGCTACACAGTGTTGTTTTCTGCTACACCAACTTACTAGACTATTTCCTAACAGTTGGCAACTTCCACTTGTGCTCTTTCTATCTAATTTACAACCAGCATAGTTAGAATCCTAGTATCCTGACAAATTAAAGGTTGAGGTTCTAGGATGCAAGATCCCTACATTTAGGGTGCCATTTACATATCATAGTATTCTTTTTAAGGCTGCTAAGTGCGTTTCCTTAGCACAGGTTTGGTATCTAGCACACATCCCTACAGCAAAATGAATGTCAGGTCCACTGGCTGTAAGGTACAGTAGACTACCTATCATGCTTCTATACAGTTTGAGGTCTACTGGCTTACCATCAGGGTCACTATCTATTTTTACATTAGTTGCCATGGGGGTATTTATGCTTTTAGAGTTATCCATTTTAAATTTCTTTATTAACTCTTTAGCATATTTGGATTGATGGACGTAGTTTCCATCTCTAGTCTGTTTGATTTGTAGTCCTAGGAAAAAGGTAAGCTCACCAACCAAGCTCATTTCGAATTCATTTTCCATTATTTTTACAAACTCTTTTATGAAGTTTATGTTGGTAGATCCAAAGATTATATCATCTACGTAACTTTGGATAATAAATATATCTTTTCCTAGGGTTTTAATAAATAATGTTGAGTCAATTTGTCCTTGTTTAAATTCTTTAGAAGTTAAGTAAGTAGATAAACGTTCATACCAGGCCCTAGGTGCTTGTTTTAACCCATATAGTGCTTTAGTTAATTTGTAAACGTGGTCAGGTTTGTCTAAGTCCTCAAACCCGGGGGGTTGTCCTACATAAACTTCTTCTTTAATGAACCCATTTAGGAAGGCTGACTTTACATCGATTTGGTATAGCTTAAATCCTTTATGGGATGCAAAGGCTAACAACATTCTAATGGACTCAAGTCTAGCTACTGGGGCATATGTTTCATCGTAATCTAATCCCTCTACTTGGCTGAATCCCTTGGCTACTAAGCGGGCTTTATTTCTAACTATTTCTCCTTGATCATTTAGCTTATTCCTAAAGACCCACTTAGTGTCTATGATGGATTTGCCTTCAGGTTTAGGCACTAGTTCCCAGACTTGGTTTCTCTCAAATTAGGCTAATTCTTCTTGCATAGCTATGATCCAATCAGGGTCAGGTAGGGCTTCATCTATAGTTTTGGGTTCTATTTTTGATATCATAGCTATTTGACTAAGGTTTCTATAGGAGGATCTAGTCCTGACTCCTAGAGTTGGATCACCCACAATTTGATCGGTTGGGTGACTAAGTCTGGGTTTCTTGGTTCTCCTAGAACTTGGTTCAGCCTCAGGTCCGGCTGGTCGGTTTGGTTCATTGTTCGATTCGGCTCTTTGGGCTGGTTCATTTATTGGTTCAGTTGATTCATTAATTGGTTCAATAGTTAGTTCGTTTAAGGATTCAATTAAAGGTTCACTAGTTTGTTCATTATTTTCTTGATCAGAATTTGATGAAGTTAGGTTAGCATTGTCAGATGTTGAGTTGACTTCTTCATCAAATATTAAGTTAGTTGTTTCTTCAATTTTCTTAGTTTGTTTGTTGTAAACTCTATAGGCTCTACTTGTGGTTGAGTATCCTAGGAAGATACCTAGGATTGATTTGGATTGAAATTTCCCTAAGTAGTCTTTGGTGTTTAGGATATGAACTTTGCATCCAAAGACCCTTAGGTAGTGTAGATTTGGGAGCCTATGGTAGTATAGTTCATAGGGTGTTTTGTTGTGTCGCTTGTTAATCAGAATCCTATTTTGGATGTAACAAGCCGTACTAATCGCTTCTGCCCAATATTGGTTTGCTAAGCTAAATTCGTTGAGCATAGCCCTAGCGGCTTCTTGTAAGGTTGTATTCCTTCTTTCGACTATCCCATTTTGTTGGGGAGTTCTAGGACATGAAAATTCATGTAAATATCCATTAACCTTACAGAATTCCTCGAACCGTTGATTTTCAAATTCTCCCCCGTGGTCACTCCTGAGTCTTTTAATTTTAGTATCGTTTTGATTTTCAATTAATTTACAGAAATCATTAAATAGTTTTAAGGTTTCATCTTTGGTTTTTAGAAACCTAACCCAGGTAAACCTAGAATAATCATCAACTATTACTAAGCAGTATCGGTTCCCGCTTAGTGACTTGGCTCCATGTGAATCAAATAGGTCAAGGTGCAGGAGCTCAAGTGTGGTTTGAGTTAGGTCAGATTGAATTAATCTGTGATTAGATTTGGTTTGTTTACCTTGATTACATGATTCACATATTAGGTTTTCATTGTTTTTAATTTTGGGGATACCTTTGATTAGGCCAAGTTGGGTGACTTTTGAGATAGTTCTCAAATTGGTATGACCTAATCTCCTATGCCAGAGGTTCGATTGTTCTACCTGAGTTAGCATACATTTGGGTACTAGGGGAAGGTTTATAGTGTATACATTATTTTTCCTAGTGCCCTTAAGCATGGTTTCTGAGTCTTGTACATTTCTAATCAGGCAGTCAGAATTGTTGAAAGTGACTATATAACTAGAATCACATAACTGACTTATGCTAAGCAGGTTAAAATAGAAGTTTTCAACCAAAAGAACTTTCTTAATAATGAAGTTAGATTTAAGCTCAATATTACCTGACCCAATTACCTTGAGTGTAGCATTGTTGCCAAATGCTACTGAGCCTAGGTTCTTGAGCTTAAGTTTGGTGAACTTCAATTTATCTCCAGTCATATGTCTGGAGCAACCGCTATCCAACATCCATTGGTCCAAATCTTTATGTTCCTACACATAAAGAGTTTTATTGATTTGGATCCAATTAGAGTTAGGAATAGCTTAAATTGATTTTCACTGACTAGTCTGTCTTATCCAAATCTAGGGTTTTCAATCACGTTAGCCTTATAGGTTTTGTGAGACAGGTTTTGATAGAAGAATTTTTGAAAATCATGATTTATTTTGAAAATCTTAATTAATTTTTGAAAACATTTTAATTTATTTTGAAAGGAGATGTTTGAATCTATACTTAACTGAAAATTGTGTTAGATTTGAATTTTACAAAAAGTAATTTGAATTTGAAATTCAAAAATTGGCTTCCAGGTCTTGGCGAGGCACTAGGCCTTCTTTGGCCGTAGCCTTATTGGATCATCAACCCTTTCCTTGACAAAGCCGTTTAATGAATTTCATTTTCAAAATTAAATCTTTGAAAAAGTTCTGGTCTAACTAGTTTGGATTTTGGATCGGTAGCTTCGGCTAGTTTCACCAGTCTAAAGAGACCAAGTGAACTTGATCTTATTAGAATTGGTTTCCCTAACGTACTATCATCTCACCTCCACCCAATACTATGTTTTTTCAAGTTTCAGTTAAGTTTGTTCTGTCCTTATACTAACCTAAGTTCTAAGCATGGT